>VZRZ01002841.1:205485-326723 GCA_013398175.1 Climacteris rufus
CGGAGCGGAGCGGAGCGGCCGCGGGAGGAGCGCGGGCGGAGCGGAGCGCGGCGGCTGCCGCTGCCTGGATGCCAGAAGCGCCTCTGGAGCCAGCGGCCAGCGGCACCCGGGAGGGCCCGGGGGAGCAGGCGGCGGCGGCGGCGGAGGAGGAGGAGGACTCCGGGCGCGGAGGGGAGGAAGCAGGCAGCGCTGGCCATGGCCTCCAACTTTAACGATATAGTCAAGCAGGGCTACGTGAAAATCCGCAGCAGGAAGCTGGGGGTGAGTGAGTTCTCCCTTCGCCGGCCCTGCCCGGGGTGGGGGCGAGGCGCTGCCCGTCGCCTCGCTGGCGTGGGGAGCGGCGGTGCCCCGGGCCGGGGCCGCCAGAGCGGGGCGCGGCGACCTGCTGTTGCTATTGCTGCTGCTGTTGCTATTGCTGCTGCTATTGCTATTGCTGCTGCTGCTGCTACTGCTGCTGTTGCCGCTGCCGCTGGAGCTTGGACTTTGCTCCCAGCTCCGGAGGGGTCGGTGAGGATGCGCTGCCATTGCGCCGCGGAGAGAGCCGGCTGCTCCCCTCTCCGGGAAGGCGCCGCTCCTCACTTCGGTCTCAGCGATCGCCCGCCAGGGTCACTGTCCGCGAAAAGCTGCGCCCCGTGCTCCTCGAGTCCCCCAGCCCAGGTCGGGGCTGACACCCACTTTGGGCTCCCTGCGCTCCGCTGTCCCTCGCTCCGCTGCCTCCGGCAAGGGCTTGGGTGGGGAGAGGAAGGCGCAGGCAGGATCTGTAAACTTTGCGCACAGATTCTCCCTGTCTCTTTCCCTCCCGTTTTGGAGAGGGCTGTCTTCAACCAGGGACAGGGTCAGGAAACACTCTGCTGATACCAGAGCAGCCCGACAGTAACAGAGAAAAGCGGGCGTGGAGGTGTAGTTGTGCTCTGCCCTGGGGCATGGGGGACTGGGGAATGGAAGCTTGCAGCGGGCTGGGGCCGGGCAAGGAGGGAAGTGGGTGACAGCTTCATGGACCTAAAGGCAGGTGCAGACGCTGACAGTAATAAAACCTGGAGGCGACCTCTTAGGTGAGGGTGGGTGTTCTCAGTGCCCACCGGAATGTTCAGCAACACCGTGTTATCAGATTGGCCATGGGCACTTTCCCTGAAGGGGTACAGAAAACCTTGAAAAGGCAGTGAAGTTGGAGCAGAGTGTGTGCAGGGGTCAGGATTTTCTAAACTTCAATCCCGGGAATCATCAGTTTGGGCTGTCTCTTACCCTCTGTGTGTGAGAGAGTAAGCTTGCTGGCTTGCATGGCTACTGATGTTGCCAATAATCCCAAAAGGTTCAAGTCCCTGTTGGCTTGTGGCTGGGAGGAGGTCTGGGGTTCTTCTTTGTGTTCACTCTTTCAGTTTTCTTCAGGTGTGCAGAGAAGTGCAGGATCCCTACCTGCTCTCCCTTCCAGGGAGGTGGTGCCTGCTTCCCCTGAAACCTGACAGAGCAGGGACCATGTGAAATCTGCCCTCCTCCAAGTCGTGCTCTGTGATCTTATCACAGTGCTAATATTTATCTCCTCCTCCTCCTCCTTCTCCCCCTCTCTCCCTTCCCCCCAGATGCTGTGCTTTGCTTGCAGACACAGTGTGCAGGATGGTGGGACACTAATCATAAATTGACCTTTGGAGCACTTTGGTGACTTGGCAGGGCTATTAATTCCAAAAGAGCACAGGAAAGTTTGGTCCAAGCCCTTAATAGCTTCAACTACAAATGTTTGAGAGATGGTGTAAATCCAAAGGGAACGGATGCTCTTATTAATGATTTTGCAACCCCAAAGTCACTCTGTGCATCAGTTAAGCATTAATCTTATCTGAAGAAGCAATTTCTAAGCCTTAGTTTGTTTCTGGCAGTCCTCTGCTTAACCTTTGCTCATCAGTTTTTCCCCAGCTCAGCAGTGTTATTGGATGGGCCCAACACAAAGCAGAGAGATGATGGTATCCCATCACCTTGATGTTAGTGGTTGGAAGCAGAGTTAATCTATTTGGTTTGCAAATCAGTATTTGAAGCTATCTCAGTGTGCTTGAAGTGTGAAACTATGTATATGCATATCTCTGTGTATGCAAATACTTTTATATACCTATGTCTATGGCATAATATGCAACAAATGTAGTGTTCATATCACAGTAATCTTGGATGATACTTGCTGACCTGTGTAAAAAAGATTACAGAGACAGTGATATTTCATTGCAGAATATCTAATGTAGCTTGAATATTTTGTTTTGAAGATGTTAATCTGATTTTTTGAGGGGGACACCTATAACTTTTTTTTGTGTGTGGGTATTATTCATGGTTGTAATGATTATCGTACTCCTACATTAAGCAGAAGGAAAACAGCTCATACGGTGTCTGTGAAGGATTTTCTCCTACTGAAGTGTATGAGGGTGACAATTCAGACTATACAGCCTCAGGCAGGTGGTAGTATAAGCTTAAATATGACATATGGAAATGCACATCTGAATAAATCTATTAAATACAATTTAAAAGGGATTATATTTTATAGAAAATAGCATCAAAATTCAAATGAGTGTGATGGTTGAAAGGTATGAATATGTGCATAGCTAATTGGATTCTTGTGACTGAATGTCTAAATTAATGCAATTTTTATTCACCAAGTGACACATTCAAGGTTTGTATTTTTTTCCTTTATGTCTGTCTCCAAGTCCAAACCTTAATGATTTACACTGGAGCCATCATAATGTAGGCGAATTCCTTATTTTTAAGGGATATGAATGTCTGTTAGCAAATGAATATTTTTAACCTCCAAAAAGTACTGAAAGGGGGAAGACAGCTATAGGTTCTGGAAACTAAGGCTGAGATAATTTTTAAATATGTCAATAGAATTTTATCTCTTGCTGGTTATGTTTCAGTCTTACATACTGAAGTTACTGGGGTGGTTTTTTTGGTCGTGATAGTCTACATTCTTTGAATATTTCAAAGCCTCCTGAAAAGCAGATTGATTAGAACCTGAAGAGCTGAGGTGTCTAATACCAATTTTAGTGCTAGACTTGGGCAATGAAGCTAATTCTAACCTTTAGGCTGGTAGCCAATTCATTACGGACATTCTTCCAATTCAGCTGTTATTCTGCCTTGTTTTGTGACTGAGGGAGTCCTGGCTAGGAATCAAATGGAAGATACTTCAATGAATATATTTTCATTTTATTGAAAAAAAAAAACAAAAAACCCACAACAGCAAGCTTTGATTTGGAGCAAACTTTCTGTTAGAATTTAGTTTTCCAGAATTTAATTTATAAAAACCCAAGTAGTAAATCTTCCTCTAATTGTAAAATAGAAAATCTTTATGACTTTTTTTAAAGGAGGTATAACATTTACTTTCGACTTTATACAGCTGTACCTTGCTTTAAGTACTTTTCACCTGTCTCCTTACTCCCCATATACCTGCGAATTGTATTCATAGTATGCGTGAAGTCAGGACTTGGAGCTGTTTTTACATCAGTAAATGATTCTGTTCACTTACTTTTAATCAGAAAAGTGAATTGAAGACAAAGGTGATGCTTAAATCTTGATGGAAATACATGTCAAGAAGAACTGCGAGAATTTGCCCTTACTACTTTGTTTAGTGATACCTGATCATTACATTTTTTTTGCCTGCTTTTCACTGTAGTCCTTAAGTGCTCATTCACCATTTGATTTACATCTTAATGGATTTCTGTATATTTTTCTGACGGTCCTGTGTTTTCAAGTGGACCTCATTGTTCTGATACCTTAATTGTTGTTAAAGCAGCTTTTGTTGTAAGGTTGGAGAGTCAGCTGAGAAGCCTGAGCAGCCTCTCGTTGTTGTATTCTGACATCTGGGAATATCATGATTTCTGCCATGGAGATATCAGACCACGAAGAGACATCCAGCCAGTTTGACCACTTAGCCTGTCTCCTTACTTTTGTTAAACATGAACTGTACATGAAACTTTTCTCTGGTGCCTTGAAATGTCAAATATATATTAAAGGCTATGTAGTAGGTAGCTCACATGTATACATCACATCTTCATTGAGGTGTCACAGTGTCTTAGAAATTGTAGTCAGGATGACTGTAATTAAAACATCTTCATAAAACCTGTTTCCCCGTAGCCTAAATATGCCTTTCTTTTAGTGCTCTGGCATTCCCACACTGTTTGATATTTTGCTTTTTTCTAATACTACATAAAGGAAATACTCATTCTTGCAGCCATTACATTTGACCTGTGTGACCCTTCTTTGAAATAAATTTGATTGTAATGTGGTGTGCTGCTCAGATCAGAATAGGTCATTTGTGTAGTGTGGAACAGGACTGTGCTGGCTTTGTTCTTTTGGAATCTTTCATACTTGTATCACATTAAAATTCATATGACACAATTTTATAGTGCACTGACTGTGCTTATAGGCTGAAACTTTCTTGTAGCAGATTGGAATCCCTTTGTTGCCTCCTAATAAACTAAGCTGTGAGGATTTCATTCCTTGTTGAAGTGCTGCTTCTTAGAAGAAAAACGATTTGATGTCACAAAGATGAGCATTGTGTCACTTTGATGGTCTTGTTGTGACCCATATCAACCTTCGAAATCATAATTTTATTGTTTGTTTGTTTTTCTTTTTTTTGGTCACACCTTAGCCACAGAACAAAAGAATCCTATCTATTGGAATTTTCCACTCAGTTGATTAATAATCACTAATTTTTCTGTGTTTCCACATACTAAGTGGAATTATTTTCTGAATGGTTCAGTTTATACTCTTAATACACCTATCTAAAGAGAAAATTGTACCTGCCAGTCAGTCTTGATTGAGTAATAAATAGTATGTTGGTCTTAGTCACCAAATTAGAAGTTTTACCGTATAGCTTCCCCCCTATTTTTAACCATACTTTTAGATCAGTACAGGTACCTTTTCTGGAAATGAACATAGTTTTTCTCCTTCTGCTGTTAACCCTGTCTTCAATCAATCAGGACTAACAATGCTATGAATATGAGCCTCTGATTGCAGCTTGGTTCCTCTTGAAATAATGCAGTATGTATCTTACAAAATCCTAACATTCAATTGATATTGTGTGAATATTTAGGGTGAAGAAAGAGAAAGGACCTGCAAAATGTCCTGGGTTTGGGATTACGTTGGTTGATTGCACTGGCTCTGCAAGTGGGTCATGGTGAATACAGAGGGCAAAGTAAAGGTTCTTCTATTTCTCTGAGTTGCCATAGTGGATACTAAGAAACAAACAAACTTATGAAAAAGTACAGGCAAGTAGTGCACCTGGAGTGTATATCCTTTCCATGGATTATTTTATATTATTATCTATGGGAAAGGTGCTCAGCCTGTTTGGAAGCACCGAGATTGCCTTTTATATAACTGCATCCAAACCTGTGATGTAAACTAGGAATTACATCTCGGAGCATGAAAATAATTCAAATGAAACTATAAAACCTTAATTCCTATTTATAATGCATTTATTTTAATTTTCATAA
Organism: Climacteris rufus; assembly: GCA_013398175.1. Classification (NCBI taxonomy): domain Eukaryota; kingdom Metazoa; phylum Chordata; class Aves; order Passeriformes; family Climacteridae; genus Climacteris; species Climacteris rufus. The sequence continues at coordinate 210,948 of VZRZ01002841.1, forward strand.
AGCTTCACATGGATGGGATTTAGATTCCAGATTCCTTCCATGTAAAGGAGTTTCTTTTTCATTATAGTTCAGGACAACCTGAGATATGGAATTAAAAGGATTTCACTGTAATCCATTAGAGAAGCTAGTCACGTTCACTACTTAATACTGAAAGTATCATTTAAAATACCAATAATTACTGCTTTCAGTCTTCTTGATACAGTTACGTGAATGGATGTGAAGAATTAAAAGGAAATTTATGAATTTACATGAATTTACATGAATTTCCAATGTGGTTGTTATGGAAAGAACAACCATCTTGAGCTTGTGACCAGTTTTTATTGATTAAGCATATTGTACAGGAAATTTAAAGAAATATCTTGCAGCCACAGTAAACAAGGACAAAAAGTCCAACAACTTTTTATGCTAGTGTTTGTGTTTAAAGCAACTTGTGAGTCAGGCTTGGGGTAAGCACTGTGAAGGTGCTGGGTTTCCCAACTGATTTTCTTCATGTGCTTTTCCACCTCTTATTTCCCAAGAGGTGTGATAGCCAAAGGTCTGGTAATTTTGTAATGGATGGCACTTACTTAAAGAGACAAATAGTTCACTTTTCTAGATAGCGTATCACATCCGTGTTATCAATGGATTATAGATGCTTCTATTTTTACTCTTGTGTGTAATACCATTAGCCTCAGTGAGATTACACTTTAGCTGTATGAAGATTACACAAAGAAGTGTTTGTACTGGGTCTCTCTCTTGCACTTGCATATTGTGAGATGGTAAAATTATATTGATAATTTATTTTTATCTCCTGTAAGGTGATGCCCTTCTGTTTTTTCATTTAGGAGTCTGTTATTTTTCTTCTGTGATGGACATTAAAACCTGATGAAAAGACGCAATGGAAAGACCCTGAAGTCAATTTAAGGAACCCATTAACTTAGGTGGCTTTGGTTCAGCGTCCATGTGGGAACATTAGCCACATACATAGAACATGAGTTTCCTTGTTGTAAAATGCCCTTCAAATCCTACTCAAAGGAATTGTCCTTTCTGAAGTTGGTAATTATGGAAGGAACATTCTCTATGAATCCTTGAAATATACAAGGAATTATTCATGTAATTCCAGTAGTGAGTTTTCTTCCTAGTTTTTTAGAAATAATCTCTCTTCGAATCATTCATTCAGATTTTTGCAAGCAGTGCAAAATGCTTTATAGCTGTTGCCTGGCAACAGCATATTCAGGCAACAGCATATGTGAGTCAGTTGTTACTTATACATTTATATATGTGACTGTGTATAGAGAATATATTTTAGATAGGTACTAATGAGATATTTCAAAAAAAGCATACTATGAAGTGCTCTTAAAAAAAAATCAAATAAAGGTTTTGAGGGTCTGTATTAACCTGGAAAGTTTGCCTTTCATTTTAGGTCTTGTGAAAGATCAGCTACTTGAACAGCTTTTCAGAAATGTCATGATGTAGTTAATATACTATGCAGTCTTAGCAAGCAATGCAAAATATTCTCTTTGTTGAAAGTGAGAAATACTTTTATATGTATGGATGCTGAATTATATCCCTCACTGTTCTTTAAATTAATAATGTGTTATTGAACCAAAATGTGGGTGTTTTACTGCATACTATAACCTTTCATATATGTTACATTTAAAATAATAATTGTAAACATTGTACTGAATTTTGTGGTTTTAATCTTTTCAACTTGCAGTGCAGCTCTAAGATTTGAAAGAATTGTGGTGTATTATTGTAATGAGTCATAGTTAGGTTGAAATTTTTTTTCCAGAAAAAATACATACTTCAACTCTAAATACTATGAAATTTCTTGAAGAAAGTCAATAAAGAAAATCAAGAAAATATTTTGTTATTGTGGAGAAAGTTTTTATATAATAGGACAAAATTGCAAACTTAAAAAAAGAGTTGAGTGAGGGTACAGTGTGTGCAGTAGTTTTATCGTGGCACTTGTGCACATAAATGCTTACTTTTGATTAATATTTTTATGTTATTCAGAATGCATATTCACACAATTTCTGAGAAGAAAATTTGTGTGATTGATAAGTGCAGCTCGTAAACCACTATATCTGAAAACTTTGTATAAATTGAGAGAGTTCCAAACAGTGAGATTTGCAGCTGGCATCAGAATTGAATCTCCTGACTCCAGCAGTACTCTGACTCTTACTCTGACCAAGGGTAGGATAACTTTCTTGGGGAGTTGGAAACTACTACTGAAGAGTTTTGAAGATAAATGGCAATTTTGATGTCTACTTAGAAATTAAGGGGAAAATATGCAGTCTGTAAGCTAGTAATGAAATATGCTTCTTTTCAAAAGTGATCCCTGCAAAATAAATCTTCCAGATTTTGATGCTTTTTAACAATTGTAATATGTGAAACATGTCACTGCCATCATACTGAGAGGTTATGGGCCCATGCAAATGGAGCCTCACAGGAGTTACTGTTCACTTTAGATGCACATAAATTAGGAAGATAATTAAGGAAAGTGTGTAAGTATTTTAAAAGATTGATCTTTCTCTCTGTTGTTCAGTTGCCAAAATGTCCCTCATCATCTCCCGCTTATCTGGACTGAACTTTGGAAAGGTTGTATTCATTAACGTGTCTGTAAGGAATTAGAAGCACACAGCATTGACTAGACCCATGGAAAAAAAGTTACACACTGTGTCTGCTGGAGGAAAGGCTCTTTGGCAGATTTTCCCTCCTTGTTAGCTGCAAAATGAATTAATAGCAGAGTTTAATATTGAGAGGTTGTCACTACTGTAGAACCAAATTAGTACCATCTTTGAGCAGGAAGCCCTTGATACTTCTAATACTCTTTGTCCCTGGATTTTTTTTTTTTTTTTGAGACACTGTTGCTCTGAGGTTCCCTGCCCTCAGAGTGAATTGATATATTCTCTTTTCTCCCGCAAACACTTTTTTTCCTGCAAAGAGAAAAGAGTACATGTGATCTTACAAAATAAGAAAACAAAAGAGTTTTCTGAATGAGTGGTCATAATTATTGGTTGTGTACAGTGCCTAAAAAGAGGAAAAAGCTTCCATTTTAACTGAAGTTGACATATTAAATTATTATTTGCTGGATTAGTATAAAAATAGTAAGGCATATAATTATACATATTATATGCCTTACTATTTTTATATATTTTTATATAAAATAGCATGGCAATACACACCCTAACAAGAAAGGGTGGACGTTAATTTTGCATAGTTGTAACAAGTTTATTAAAATAAAAGATATTTTACTGAGTTTTATTTTCTGTAGTTCTACCATCTTAAACTACAGGATGTATTTTAGAGCTTTTTGCACTGTTAATGAAATGACATCTTTTGAAAAGACATAAATCTTTGCACTGACGTGTTGGACTCAATATGACAAAGGTTAAATTTTAGTCTTTTCCAGAGATGTAATTTGTAATATTGAGCACTTTGATTCATTCCAGCCTCATTCTCAATTATACTAGGCCCAGTGTACACTACATAAATTAAATTTAAAGCTGTGTTAAAGCCCCTTATACTGCCAGCATAGTGAATGCTGTTACTGTAAATGGAAAACAGGCTTTCTGAACTTAACTTTCTTGTTTGTAAAATTAGTATAATCTCTTTTCATCCATCATTGCTTTATTTTGTCTGTCTCAACTAAAAACTCGTGTTAACGTCTTTAAAATAGGTAGATTGGTTAATGCTGATTATGGTCAAAATACCATTAGGTGCTACAACTCTATAGAAAACATTGGAATAATTAATGTTTTATTTTTAGTAATTCACATTTCATAACCGCGGAATGGCTGAGGTCAAAAGGGACCTCTGGAGGTCACCTGGTCCAATCTGTCTGCTCAGGCAGAGCCACTGTCTATTTTAATGTTGTATGAAGACTTTGTTTGAAAAACCTTTGGTTGCATTTCATTGAATTCTTCTATGGAATGTCTTTTTTTACAGTTAGGATTTGTTCAGGTATCTAATTTATTTTAGATTTTTTTATATGAAGAAGGAAAATATTTTGCATTTTCCCCCCAGATCTTACAGGTAGAAATGATTGCTCACCAGTTTTCAGTTTTCATCTTAGAAACAGGTGTCAGTAATAGGGATGCAAGAAGTATGAAGCTGATAACTTTGATGGGTCTTACGTCTGTTTTGCCCTGAGACAGAATTGTAGTACAAAATCTGAAGTGTTGGAGGATTTCACTTCTAAAAGCAGATATTGAAATGCTTAAGGTAAAATTGCTCACGTTCTATTTGGCAGAACAATTCTGAAAACTGAATATGGTGCATGAGATAATTTCATAACTGCTTGAGTTGCTGTTCTGCAATTATGGGTGTAAATTTCTGACCCCAGCCATGCTCAAAAGCCATATTTGCCAAATACATGTCACATAATGCAATCACCTTATTTTAAGGGAGGGGGAATGGTTAAAGATGTTACTGCAACATCTTTTTCCTTTCCTAGTGCAGTGTATCACTGCTCAGATTTTGAGAAAGCATCAGAGTTTTCTCATGTCCAAATTTTATAAAAGACATGTTCTTCCACAAAAAATTTGGAAAACTCTTAGTCTATACACTCATGTGAAGCATCCTGCTAAGCAATGCTAATACTTAGCCTTACATTGTGTATTTTACCTACGATATCTTGGAGATCAGCACAGAGAACATGTGGGACTTTGTACAGGTTGTAGGGTGAATCAGTTGAGTCCACTTGCAGAGTCTAGAGATGACAAAACATGTTGTTTCCTGAGGAAGTCTACCTACACAATGTGTGCAATAAGAAAGCACTACAGAAACATTTATTGAGAGGAAATATATAAGGTTGCAAAAGAATACAAATTGAGAAAAATCAAATTATGGTTTATCCCTAACAGTAATGCTAGTGTGAACACTTCCAGAAGATTTGTAACAGTCAATATTGTCAGGGTAATGGTTTGCCTATGGTAAAAAAAATGGGTTTTTTTTTCTGCAGAAAAGGAGTCACTTTGAGACCACTAGGTGATTAGTGTCTTCTTCAGTGGGTCATAGCTCAAGGAAAAAGGTTGAAATATACTGGGTAGCCTTTGCTAATATGATGCATGTTGGTCGCAGCTTATTCAGTGTCAACACACTTAGGTAGTAATGTGTTTAATGAAGCCCAGTTCCCTCACCATGTTACATTTTTCCAATCATTGAATAATCTGGATGTTTAGGGTGGTTTTTTAATAATGAAAACTCTAATGTAAATCTGTCCTGAAAAAAAATTTAGAGAAAGGGAACTATTTTTTGCTTTAAATGTGAACATGTAGATAAACTAGATCATCTGTTTTAGGTGTATATAGTAGTTCATTAGATCTTGCTGCTCATTGTAGGCACATTTTTAATTGCTTCTGGCAAGTCATAACATCCAACGTTTTTACAGGAAAAGCTGTGCAACAGGCAAAAAGTTTCTCAGCAATTAAAATTGTATGCAAATTTTAGCTGGTGAGAATTAGTGAAAGTGAGATTTTCAAAACATAGAGTAAAAAATTCTGAGATTTCTCTTCCCCTGATGGAGCAGAATCTCTGTTGGCTGTTATTCCCAATAATGACATGTGATGTATTAAATATGCAAATATTAAAAAATACAGCAGTAAGAAAAAGGAGCAAAAGAAAGGAAGCAGACTGCTCTAATCTGATGTCATTGCAGAAAAACAGGAATGGAATTATTTTTAATAAAGAGCACTGCAGCTCTTTAAGGGTAAAGTAGATACATTAGTGCAAAGGCTCTATTTCTAGAATGTAGTCTATTGCATGTTAGAGGGCTTGTCCAAGACCCAGAGGCCAAACAGGATATTGTGGAGTCACGGCCATTTCAGAAGTTTCAGGTTATTTTGAAGAATTAGGTCTGAGTGCCTGTAGAGTATCATCAGAGATGACTTTTTTCAGACACTTCCTAATCATTTGGAATGAAGATAACGCTTACAAATCATGAAAGAGAGCTGTAACTAATGGTAACAGCTTAGCAGCTGGTGGAGAACATTGGCAAAACTATCGAAATTAGGAATCTGAGGTACATTGAAAATGGAAGCCTCATAGTGAGACATAAGGAGGAATCTGTGGAGCGGCTATGGAATAGATTTAGATGAGATTTGTGGGCAGTGAGAGGAAAATTTATACTGCTGGACCTCATAGTGCACTTATTTGAGGATAAATGTTGCTCTAACAGCTTTTATACAATAATATACCTACAATGTTTAGATGTATTGCTTTGGGATTTTTTGAACTGCAGGAGAAAATAGAAAAGTAAATGCTACTTGTAAATATTTTTGACATGATTTTGACATGATCATAACATAATGCAGTGTATGTCCCAAGAGAACCCAGAGGTTAAATACACTTCAAAATGGTTTTGGAGGTGAATTTTCCAGAATTCTTGATGTCAGAAAATAATTTTTGCGTGTTTTTTTTCTTCTTTGTTCTTTGAAATAAAAAATCATTCATTTCTGCTGTGTTTCCATATAATGTTATTTTGTGGCTTATAGTAATTTCTCCTAAAAAATAAAAAATTCAAGGTGAATCTATCCTCTGCTACTATCTGAACAAAATGAAATTTAAAACTGTAGTGAGGTGGTGCCTCTTGTTCAATTCTTCAGAATATTTTTTTTCCACCTTTGACTTACCTGAAATTTCATAGACTAGCATAAACAATAAATAATTGATTTTGTGATAGCAAAACTAACGCTTTTCTTTTGTGTAATTTGAAGGTTATTGTAAAGGATAAATACCTATTCTCATGTAAACAGATACACATCCTAATATACTTAATTGATTTACTTGTACTGATTAAAAGGGACTGAACTAATGGGCCAAATACCTGCTTGTTGGTGGAAAAGCATATGAAGGAATACAGTCTCCTTCAGAACATGTCAGGCTTTTAAGTCTAGGAAAATGTAAAAAGTTGTAAATGATACTGATTTTTGTTGACCTGAGCTAACCCAAAGTCGTGCCACAGCTGCATTGTCGCTGACGCTCACGGCTGAGTTGAATGCACAATACATGGAATGAGTTAAACAGGAGATCTGAGATGGGGAATGCTGCTAGCCACCCTTTGAAGTCATCATTAGAGGGCTATAAAACAAAGCATAGCTGACTGCATAGCTGTTAAGGTGATCGTGACTGGAATAGTGAAAATGGAAGCTCAACTAGAAGTACCTTATTACCAAGTGATTCTAAATTTTTGTCACTAGTATTTGTTCATTAAGTTAGGCTTGCAGTGAATTTATACACAAATATGGAGGAAAGTCCTCTGATAAATCTGCCCTTGATTGTGCAAGTATCTCTAAAAGGCTGTGTGTTTGCAGGGGTCAAACGCCAGACACAGGGCTTACCGTAGCAGTGAATGTTTTGATCAATTTTCATTCAGTCCTTTGTTACAGCAATTTCATAAAATTCTATCAATCCCACCAAATGCTGTTAAAAACTAGGCTGAACAGAGCAGGTTCTCATCTTTGAAATTCTTTTTCTAGGTAGGTAGGTAGCTTTAGGAATGCATCCTGTGTAGATGGGATTTGGTCAGATTTCATGCTTCAGCTTTTCTTCAGAATCAGGAGGGTTAAAAAACTTAATTTCTGAAACCAAAAATTGAAATGCATGTGTAATATTTTGTCCTCAGGACCAGATGCCTTAGGCATAGGCCTTTAATCCCTGTGCCCTAGTTACAGCAATTAAGGTTCATGAAATATAAATTTTGTTACATATGCATCTTGGTTTCTTCCTTTCTCTTCAGTTTCAAAATCAGTCTGAAATATTAATAGTCATATTGAATGGACTCTGTTATGTGAATTGCTGTTAATATTGCATTCTGGTTATCCTAACAGATGCAGTGAATGACATTTTCTAACACTTAGACTTAAATGCTTGTTCTCTTGTTGAAAGAAATCTTGACTTCCATAATACGGTTTCTGCCTCTTTATCTGCATTTAAATAAAAAAGGTGCTGAAGGTATGCAGCACTTTGGAAAACCACAGCTTATAATTGTTCATGATTTCTAGTGCTGCAGTGCAAATTAATCATTGTTGAACTGTGCTGGGGAGAATAGAAATGCCTAACAGCATTGTGGTCCCTGCCTGGAAAAGCTTACATTCCAACATCTGAAATGTTAAAGCTATCCTTCAGTCTCATTATATTTTTTTTCACTGAAAGACTTCTTTCCACCTCAGTCTATCATCCATTCCTGCCATCCTGTCTATGCAAATGGATTTCTGAAGCTTGATTGTAACAGTTCCCTTCTCCTCCCAGAATGGTGAAGAAACAGTCACTCAGGTGAATGAAGTCCCTATCAGATCACTTGTATTTTGCAGGTTCTTTTGGGATCAGGAAAAGCACTGATAGGGGATGAGGATACAAACAGAGGTGGAAAACCAATTTCGTTTAGATGGTTCAAAGCTGAAGCCAATAAAAGAAGTGCTGTCTGCATAGCAACAGGTATAGCAATGCTAGATTGTATTTCACTTATAGAGATAGTAGTCCCTTTGGTGTAGATATGAAAGCTCCCAAATGAAAAATTCACAGCCTTCTGGGGGGTTTCTTTTGTTTTTTAAGGCAGAGGCGTATGTCACTGTAAAACAACTATATGCTCTTTAATGTGGCCAGAAAAGAGGCACTTAGCTGTTCCACTGCAAAAAGAATGAGTTAATAAACCTGCCGCACAATCTGTCTCTGCTGTAGCTCTTGGCACACAACAGCTCTAATTGGTGGAAGCTATTGAGGCCTTAATTGCTGATTTTGCAGTACTGCCATGTTTACTGATAAGGTTTAATGCAAGCTAAAATTTGTTAACTGGAGAGAAACAGTCACACTTGCGTGAAGACTGTGAGGACAAACAGCAGGCTTTTCTGAAGCACCAAATGACAATGAGGTATTTCAGCACGTGGTGTTGTTAGATTTCTCCTTTGAGACTAATGAAAGGCCCTTCTTTGAGCAGAAGAGAAGGAGAAACTTTTCTGTGTCATGAAGGTAGTACTGAAATAAGCCTATAGTTGAAGTTATAGCTGGATGTTCACTCACTGATTTATGTGATTTTGCTGGATGCTGAATGGGTGGAGGACCGCTATTTAAATATTAAGACATTTAGTTCTTGAACTGAGATATCCTCACATTTTATTTTGAATGTGCTATTATTACACTGTAATACAGTAACCTTTTAAGCTACTAATCTGCTGCTTCATTTCTGAACTATTAAGTTAAAAATCATTGTTACTTGTATTTGAATTTTTGTAGTAGTAATAAAAATACCAAGTAATGTTGTTATATGATTGTTTATGTCCCAAAAGCTGAAAGGGAAAATAAGTGGAAATGTGTTTTGTACTTAACATAACAGTCTGCCTTTTTTGTGTCTTAGCATGTTTTTCATATACTGCATGCATAGCTTAGAGCAGATGAAAATGTGAGATGCTGGCTGAGTGAAAAACAGATGCTACTGTGAGCTCCAAATGAGATTTTATCTTCATGTTTGAAAAATGTGATAGTATTCAAAGAGATTCTGTGTTTGCATATGATTATGGTCTATTTAATTTTATTATTGGACATACTGTATCTAGAGTCTATTCTCTAAGCAGTATATGTAATCTCACAGTTCATAAAATGTACGTCTGAATGTGTATAAAAGGGCAGATAGTTGAAGTGCCTTAACACAGTGCTTTAATCCAATATTTATTACTGTTCAGAAGATGAGAAACACGTCATGTTCATCAAGTGTACTAAGAAAACTAATAGTAATCAGCATTATATTAATTTTTTCCGCGGTTTATATTATTTTTTTCTGCAATTTAAATGGAAAGTATGTCAAATATACATTAACTATGATTGTAAGTTTTCTCTTCTCCTTAGATCAGTTTTGTTTCAAACAGTATTCAGTAAAGTATGTTGTAACTCCGTGTGGATCTAGGACAGTGTAAAAGTTGTATGACATAGTGTTTTAGGTGCATAACAGGACAGCTTTTTAAAATGCAGACAAGTGACTGGTTTTGAGTTTCCTCGGGGCTCTGCAACTTCTGTAGTAGTCTGTGTTGTTCAGTAGTTTTAGCCTTGAAAGGCTGAGAGACAAAACAAGCCTATCATCAATGAGACCATGATTAAAACTAATCTATGTAGATATGAGAGGCACTCCAAGTCAACAAGGGCTGTCTCTCTCACTTTGCTTTTAAAAATCTTGGAGGTTTACAAGTCTGGGTCACGAGAATGACCTTCTTGCCAGGCTGTTTGGCAAAGTTGTGTGGATATCCGTGGATCATATTGCTTTGTTCTTTGAGCAATATGATATTGAATCTGTTATCTCCTAATGTTGTGTACACACAGATTCAGCAAAATGTATCTAAACCCTATTAATTTTACTGAAATTTGACCTGCAAGGTATTTCCAAGAAGACTTATGAAAAATGCAAAAAAATGGCAGTACCACAGATTCATGGTCTTTTTAATTCCAAAGCTGTATGCTTCACTGTGAGGTTAAAAAAAAAAAAAAAAATAAAAGGGAAAGAAAAAAAGATGTCACTTACTTTCCTTCCTGTTGTCAAGAAACAATTGCCAAAATGTACCTATGTACTCCTAAGGTAAGAAGCAGTCTTCAGTCAGATAGTAGTGACAGCAAAATCATGAGCTCTTTCCTCTGCCTTTTCCTTTCACTACACTGAAGTGTGAAACGAACAAACAAAAGGAAATAATAAATTTTTGATAAGATGAAGTGGAAAATAAACTAATATATTCTTGAACTAGGTAACAGGGTTGGAAATACTAACTCTTGCTTTTAATCTGGATGTGAGTGTTCACAATATTATGTTATAGTTCCATATTTAATTTTCTAACAGTAATCTTAAAATCAAATTTACTGTATGAACTTTATGAAGTAAATCACACATAGTAACTCTACTGTATAGTGCTTTACTGTTAAAGTTCATCTCAGTTTATGTTTTATCTCCTATTCCAATTCTTTTCTTCCCTACTTTCTTCCCCTTTTAAGTTGTGGTACAGAATTAAAATGTGGAGAACAAGGTTTTAGAAGAAGATAGGATTTGTTTTTGTCTTTCTATAGTATATACTGTAGTATATACTACACTGTGCTGACAGATTGTAATTCCGATATTCCATGTAAATAGCAAACCAGTTTTATTAAACAAAATTTTTATTTTAATGCACATTATTATTTGCTCTATATTCTACAATAATAATTCCAAATAATAATTCTACAATTTGGTCTGTTGTTATGCTTCAGCTGTACAGAACTTTTGTTTGCTTTACTAGAAGTAAACAAATTTCAAATAGAAAATTGCCTTTGTCAGTAATTATATGCTACTTATATATTTGCCTAATCTGAAATCAGTGGTGAAATAATTAGTTTATGAATATTCCTTTCTTCTCTGTAATCAGTAGAGGGCTCTACCAAGCTGGTCATATTCTGTTCATGGTGGTTGCATTTGATTGAGGACATTGGAGTAATTTGAGTAAGTAGTTGTTTGCAGATCAAGGAGGTTCTTCATAACTTGTTTTTGTTTTTTTAATAATTCTTTTTCCATATAAATTAAGAAGAAAACTCATGGATAACACATCCCATGTAGATATTTCAGGTGCTAATTTTTCTTAAGTGATGCACTCCTGTGATTGACAAAGTCATATCCTGGGACAGCTTGTACTCACTTACTTTGAATATATTTCAGCAAAATACCTTGGACCAAAGAGAATTTCCTGCTTTAAAAAACAGTGGACTAAACAGTAGCATGTGAATGTGATTTTAAAAAAAAAAGATTTAGTAAGAATGAAACAATTGATATTTTCTTACCTCTATTCCTGCTGATTCCTTAATTCCTTTAAAAATTTTTCCTATAAGTGCTTGTCCAGGGTATTCTTTTATTTGTTGCTGTCATTTGTTAAAGGTGAACAGAATCAGTGATAACTTATATTTGTTTCTACCATGTCTGGTTTTAGGGCAGGCATCTTGTCTGATTTAATCAAATAGAAGTTCTACTACTCCAAGAGAATTTCTCCAAACTTTCTTTGGACAAAGACTTGCCATCCAGGAAAGAAAAGAAAAAAGAGCTAAAATGAAGAAAGAGTTTGTTTCCATAGTTGCATTTTCCCCTTACAACTCTTTGATGCATCATAAATGTAGCAAGCATGGCTATTAACTTGATTCATTCTCTTTCACAACACATTGTCGCTGCTCTGGAGAGAGATTTCAGACTGTGCTGGACAAGCAGAAAATAGACATGGTGAAACAGAAGTAAGCAGTTGTAATTAGTAAATGAAGGAGACTTTAAAAACAGTCAATATAAAAAATGGAAAACATTTTCTAAATGAGAAATAAAGGAATATAGCTACTGTAGCTAAAACTGCAGCTTATAGTTTCTAGCATTTTTGCACTTGTTAGAATGGGATTTTTAGCCCATGATACTTGATAGTCTTGTGTAGGAGGGATTTTGCTGCAGGAGAAAAGTTTCTACCTGATTTCTTACTGTGGGGCAGTTTGAATTGCATATTAATATAATGTCATGTACAAACACGATAATATATAAGCTGCACGCATGTTGCAATGCAGTGCTTTAAATTTTAAGTGTTTGGCTGGATCTGCCTGTTGAATTTACTTTCTTGCAACTGCAGGGGTTAATAACGTATTATTGCTGTAACTGGGAGAAAATCCTTGAAAATTTCAGGTACTTGACTGGTCACATTTGAAAACATAGCTAAAAACATAATGTTGGATCTTGTTTTCAAGTAAGATAAAGCAAGCCTGGGATAATCCAGTTCAGTGATGCTAATCATATGTGGCCAGGATAACCATAAAAAGGAAAGAGTAGGAAAGATAGGTTCATGTTTTAGTTCCAGGTTTCAGTTGGCCCTTTACTACCTACATTAAAGCAATTCAACAGCCTTCTGTGATGAATAATAGAAAATAAGCAGCTACAATTTGTGTTTTACTCTCTCAAACTCTCTGAACCTTTTTCTGCCTTACGCATCTGCTGCCAGTGCTGTTGAGTCAGCAGCTTATTTCAATTCCAGTAATCAAAAGTCTGAAAAATTACATTTCAGCTTTTGTTTGCCCTACAAAAGCGGCTTCTGTCAACATAATCTCCTTTCATTTTATAGAATCATAGGGTCATTAAGGTTGGAAAAGATTTCTAAGATCATCAATTCCAACCTTTGACCAAACTCCACAATATGAACTAAACCATAGCAACAAGTGCCATGTCCAGTCGTTTCTTAAACACTTCCAAGGATTGTGACTTTACCACTTCCCTGGGCAGCATGTTCCATCACTTGACAACCCTTTCTGTGAATAAATTCTTCTTAATGTCCAACCTGAATCTTTCCTGGCAATGCTTGAGGCCATTTTCTCTTGCCCTGTCCCTAGTTACCTCTGTTCTTCACCCTTTTTCCTTATGGAAATCTACTCATTTGTCTGCAAGGGCTTAATTTCTGTCCAGGGTCACAGGACTTTGGACTTATCAAGCCTTACAGCTGGAAAAATTGCATTTGGCAGCATGACCATTTTCTTTGGAACTCAGTGAATGCCAGCATACTTTTCAAGCCTTGCTCTTAGCTAATATCTTCTCTATTGGAGGCCTAAAAAACACTCTGCAATTAACACTCTTGGTTTCATCTTTACAAACAGCCATCATACTACCTCTGTGTCAGTGTTGTAAATTCCCTTTTTCCTAGTAGAAGTAGTAGTTGACGTGATATACAAATCACAACCAGTATTGCTTAGGACACCTTTTATTCAGTAAGCTATTATGCTTAAGTAAATCAAGCCATTGTTATTAATAGCGGGTAACAAATCACTCAACAGGTTTACTTATTTCCTCACACATTTGCTCACATGCTTGCTTACAGTTACTTAGCAGGAGGAGTGGTGGGAAGGAAGCATGGCTGTGTACCTGGGAGCAGAGGGATGTGCAGGCATCAGGAGGGGCTTCTAGATAGGTGTTGAGGAAGAGCTTCAGGGGCCCATTCACTTGTCAGGTCTGCAAGTGGTGCTGTAGCCTTTGTCTGCACGTACCAGCCACTGCTTTTGTGGATGGCATGAGTTGTACAACGTCTTGTTGATGTTTGTGCATGCCCATGGCCTTCTCCCTCTAAGAGGTGGTCATTGTCATGAGTGTATCAGCTCTTGCGGTCTCAGTAGGGCAGTTGATCTCCAGAGCTTATCAGTCCTGGGGAAACTTTCACATGCTGCTTACTCAACAGCATTAGAGTTCAAATGTGTTTCCTCTCTTTGGACAGTTTTTATGAACTAGGTTCTCCATTCAAATGTATCAGAGCCTTGGTGGCACCAGGAGGTCACATGGGCTGATTTGCTGCTATGTGATTCTTCTCTCATCAGTGATGAGAGTAATCTTTATCAAGCTCTGTGTTCATATTTCACACCCCTTTTTCTGCCTGTAGTCTTGGTAATAATCATCAGTTTTAGATTAAATCTGAATAAGGAGCTTCCAGCAAGTGGAACTAATGCGAAACTAAGTGCTGAGTGAGAAGACAACCCATGCAGAGTAAAAGAATGCCAAGGTCTTTATTTGTAAAGTGCAAAAACGTGAAAAGAGTAACAGTCTTATTTATAGAATTCAGAATCGGTGTTCTCTCTTGTAGCTAATGTGTCTGCTCAGCAAAATTCACCTTTTTCTTCATTTGACTGTGTGTTTATGCCATGATGCTACACTGATGGAAAAGCAAGTAGGAGATGGATTGAACACATTAAAAGCCCAGCCTGTTTTGAGAAGGTTTGTAAGTGCAGACTTGCTCAAAACATACATTACTTTTCACACCAGTTTAAACTCTGTGTAAGTCTGTTTGTCTTTGTAGTCCTCCCTCTGAAGTTCGTAGACAGATTTCATGATATCTTAAGGTGAATTAGCTGAATATTTCTCTTTACTGGTATCATTTTTGGAAAGGTTGTTGCATAACTGAACATGCATTTACACTAGTGAATCGAAAAGTCATTTCATCCTTTTACTTTACAGTCTGTGGCCTTTCATACCTGAATGAAATGCTGATTTATGAAATGAATACTTAATTGTTTTATATAATTTCTAACAAAAGCATAAATAATTTTAGTAATTAAAGGACAATATTTGACATTTGCAACTCCTTGTATTTTATTTAAACAAAAATAATAATTTCTTGTTGCAAAAATAAACAAAAGAGAAATTACCTGTGTGAGTAATAGAGTTTCACTAGAAAGAGTTGTTACGTGACATTTTTTTCTTAACTCGAAAGTTACTTATTATAATAGCTATGGATCTAGATCGTGAAAGAGATGTAAAAAAGCAGCAGGAATAGAGTAAAGGAATATATTTAATTTCACCAAAATTACTTTAGGCAAATTGTTGAATACAATTTTATCGATTGGAAAAGTTCTCTATGATGTGTCTCTGCAACTCTGCTTAGAATGCCATGCATAAGCCACATAGTGAGAACTTCACCTATCTAAAGCATTTCTGAATTGTCAGTCAGTGAATAGCAAGGTGTCATATTGATTTGAAATTATTATGGTGTCTACTGTGACAGAAGCTTCTTCCTTCATGAGTGTTTCTGTGGTGTTTTTCAGGACTTCTGTTGAGAGGTCATCTCTGGAATGACAGAAATGACTTGTTTTGGTGGCTTAGAGTCAGATCCCAGAATAAAAAGGAAAATCTTGATTTCAGTCTTTAGGATTTGAGCCATTTTTATCTTACATAAGATAGGATTTTCCTTCCTTGTGTTATGCAGCTTTTAATCTTCCCATCAAAAATGAGAATGCGTGGTTATCTTCTCACAGAAAACTGAATCTAAGAACTTACTAAACAACACTGTGAGAAATTGAATTATGTGGGTTTAAGACTGACTGAAGTGTGTTAATATGTGTGGTGCACTTGTATGCTTGGGTACAATATTTTCTTGCATTTATTTGAGGAGTACTGACACTTCAGGCATTTCCTGGCTTTTAGATAAACCAGCTTCACAATTTTATGTGTGAAAGTCCTCTGAGCAATTTCTATGCAGTATTGGCATGCCACTCTCTTACATTATCAAGTCTTTAAATTCTTAAAAGACAAGTCCTCCTGAAATCTGTGTCTATTACATGCAGTTATTTTGTAGGTATTTTCCTTGAAGCTTATGCAGAACAATTTTACGTCAAGTTCTGGTTCCATGTACTGTTTCACTATCCTTTTCTTATAAATACATCAGTCTGACGCTGAAATTAAAGGAGAGCTGGGCTGACTTCAGTATACATATCCGAGCACATGGGTAGCAAAGCACTGAGAGGAGAAAGGTATCTTTCATTTTAGATATGATCTAAAATGAGGTTGAGTCTCAATGTAAAATTAATTCTAGGCCGCTGTTAGTGGTTCTGCAGAAACCATAGAAAACGGGATAGAAGTTGTTCAACACCATGGGTTTGGTGACCATGGGACTGCATGAAGAAGAATTTTGCATAGGGTAACTAAAAGTTTCCCTGGTTTGAGAGTGGTTGGCCATTCCTTCTTTTCAAGTTCTGATAGAAGTGACAGTGGCATTCAAAGACTGTTTGCACAAACTGTTATGTTGGAAAATATTTTACGTATTGGTTGTATGTGTTATGTGTAATTCAGTGTGGCTCAGTGACAGGTCATGCAGTAAATAAACTATTTGTGTGTCTGTACATTGAAAGCTTTGCCTGAACACGGAGCAGGTCATCCTGCAAGGAGAATGGCAGTCAGATGGGGAAAGACCCCTTCTTGGGAAGCATTTTGTTGATGGTTGTTGATACACCATCAGTGTCACAAAGCTGTTGTGTGCATGGTTTTATATTCTGTGAACCTGCCACTGTGAGGAGTGACACCTATTCTCCTCATGGCCTCATGCTGTGGATTGGGCTGTGCTGGGGGTGCCAGTGGGTGCTGAACAGAATGATGTGGTTACCTGTCAGACATAGTTCCTAAGCATGTACATGTTATCTGTTTCAAATTACCAGCAGTCTTCTACACTGCTTTCAACAAGGGTGGGTGAGCCTGGATATGCAAAGCTTTTGAGACTTAATGTTCTTTTGGGTTAAATCTCATGTTCTTCGGGTTTTTCAAGAGGATCTAACCCAAATCCTAAGATCTGTAGGAAGTGTTTGCTCAGAATCCTTTTAACACCTGTCTTTCTGTAAAAAGCACAGCTGTATGGAAAAAGTCTCCAATTGTTGCACCTCTTCTCCTCCCCTCACACCCATAATAAAATGCCCTGCCATTTCTTGAGATCTTTTAGAGCAGAGAAACCAATTTGTGCAATATAAATTGGTTTCATTTTGTGATGTCTTGTTACTATTCAATAACAAGATTAAAATAATTTAGCACCTATTTTTAGCTTGGTTTGCATTCATAGGTCTGTTTTAATCAACCTGACTGTAGAAAGATTCCATTATGTTAAGCTTATCCCTAGCTGCAGATGAAATAATTCTGGATTAATGTCATCAAGGTGTGCTTTGAAGGTGGGAGACTCGGCCTTACATTGATAGCAACTGTATTAATAGCTGAATGTGTAATTTTTCTTGCTAAAATGAGACAAATTTTTCTTTGGTTATGCATTCACATGAGACTGACTCTTATTTTAGAATGGGTAAGGTGTCCTGAGAAGAGTAAGGATGCTGACAGAAGAATAGGAATCAAGCTGTCCCTTTACACTAGAGATTCAATTTAATATACAACTATTTCATGTGAAATTAGTTGCCTCAATGCTAATACAACAATGTTATTTTAAGGGTGACTTTTTTGTGAGCAGTGTAGAACTTCTGTTGCAAGTCTGACTTACTTTTTCACTGTTTTCTTTCTTTTATCCTGACTTCTCCGTGATGCTTTAACTGATTCCTGCCTTCTTTACCAGAAGTCTGTATCACTTTATCTCTATTTTTCTCTGTAATAACTCCAAAAGTTACTTTGAAGCCCATGTGGTCCACTTTATGCCTTGTTCACAATGTCTAAAATCACCAGAGCTCACCTTTCTATATTACTTTTCATCAGTAAAATGCAGATGATGTTGACTACACAAGGCATAAGATACCTTTTCTCTTTAGCAAGATTAGGACCTATCAGTTACTTTAGTTACAGTATGAACCTACTATCAAAAATCTTGAGAGCCTGGCTCATTTAAACCCTTAGCAGATCTTTAAGCAGAAGTTTAAATTTGCATGTCTAACCTTAAGCACATAAAATGCAGTGAATAAACATACTAACAGGGCAAACTGAATCCTTTTTAATGAACAGGTGCATATGCCAATTAGTAATATAAAATGTTGGGTTTTTTAAAACTGTGAAATTAAATTCTTTCATTCATGACTTCCAAAGCATCTGGTCCACTAGTCACATTTGGGAATGTATATCTACTACTTGTCTATAGAACTTTTGTAACTACAAATAGTTTTCCATAGTTTTTCGTACTGACAAAAAATGCAATTAAAATTTCTCCTGGGGAGAAAAATCTTCTTAGGGGATTATGCCACTTATGTCATGGTTAGACAAAGTATTTTAGCCCTGTTTAGTGGTTTATTCTAGTCATTATTAGGACAAAACAATTTCAGGTGAACTAAATACTAAGTATTTATACATTTTCATATTATAAATGTATTCTTCCCTTTAGAAAATACAGTCTAGGTTCTTTACAAAGCTTAGGTCTTAAACTATACTTTTCTGTAGTATGTAGAAATTCAGCTGTGCATATAATGATAAAAGTGTTGAGTTACAGCATTATGACTCTAATTATTGCATGGCTTAATATTTTATATATAAGCCCAAAGCAGAATTTCAGTTTTAAACTCCTGGAGTTAAGTCACTGCTCATCATTTGCAATTTTTGTTTCTTCTAGAGAATAGGTATGTTACTCAATCAAACTTTTCCATGTCATTTCCTTAATTATTGGAGTGCAGCTGAGAAACAGTAGCAGAAACATGTTTGCAGAAGGCCAAGAGAGTGCAAAAAGATGATAACTGATAGTAATCAAATGTTTGATCATAATATTGATGAAAAGTGTCAAATCCAAGTTCATAATAGGCTATAAAGTTCACAGTTGAAATATCATGCATATGTTATGAATTTTTCTCCTTAGAGTTTTGGAGCCAGACCGAATAAGTCACAAGACACTGAAGGTATATATGAAAGGGAAATTGGTGTTTGCCTAAGGGCAGAGAATGCTGCTATTAGTTTTGTTATAAAAAGTTACCTAAAAAATAAAAAAAAAAAAAAATCTGTCATTGTGCTTAGGAACAGTCTGCGCATTAGTTTCTGCTGAATTCTGTGCAGTGAGATCATAAAATTACCTCTGTGGGGTTTTTTAAATTGTTCCGTATCTCTATTAAGGTACCATAAGCAGGGCAAATCTCTGGTTTAAGGAAAAACAAACAAAAATAATATTTCTAGGACATAATAAGAACTACAAGTAAATTATTTTAACAGAAATATCTAATATTGATTCAATTAATTGCAACACATCAGAGAAAGCAAAAATTAAAGCTGGGAATGAAAACATCTGTTTAATATGTAGGCACACGCTTCAGACAACATAATTTTAAACAGCTCAACAAATATAATTATTTATGGTCTTTGTAGTAGAGGAAAGAGCTTCAGTCAGGTTTTTTTGTTCTGCTTTTAATTAAGGATCCATCTTATACTGTGTCCTTTAAAAAGCTGCAAAATTTAGCAGTTAATTACAGAATAAAAAAATAAAACAAAACCCTCCAAACTAACAAACATTTCTAGCAAGCCTCATAACACCTAATCAGCCTTGATAACAACTGGTTTATGTGATAATATAACAGTTCTCTAGCTCAAATTAATGTGTACACATAAAATACTGTGCTCAGAAAACCAAGACTCTTGATTTTTATATAAATGACAATTAAATACAGTCCTAAACCAGGAAAATTCTTGTTGTTCAGAATTAGAATGAAAAATAGATAATTTTTTAAGTGTATTCATAACTTTCCCATTTATCAGGTGGATGTCTATAAAAGTAAACATGTAAATTAATTTATTGTGAGAAGAAGATACATCAGAATTGGAGAATATAAACAATGCAGACAAACATTTGAATAATTCTGCAGGATTTGATTCTGTAAGTCCACAGGAAAGCGTGTTTTACTCTTTACTCAGACAGCTTTTCAGATAACTGCCTGAATTTCATAAAATAAGGAAGAACGTTTATGAAATATTAAGATATCATCATGACATTTGAAATGCAGTTGTACAGGGCTCACTGCATAAAAATTATATCATTCTGCTGGCTTTGAAATGTTTTATGATACTTCTTGAGGGCCTCGCAACATTAATTTTAAATCAAAAAATTATTCAAAAAATAAGTGGAATAGCATGTCTCTGCAAATGGCAAAATGAACTGTTAAACAAAAAAGGGATGGAGCCATAAAAAACCCGGACCATTTCAATTCCCTGGTGTAGTCAATAATGCTTATCAATATACTACTGTCAGAATATAAGGTTCTTTTTCTTTTTGAACCAGGATTTCCTTTATAGAAGAAATTATAAATGCCATGGCATCTCAATATTCATAAGTATTTCCAATTCTTAATGATCAGTGAAAAGTACTTATACAGGAATCTTTCAAGATCAAATACTGTCATGTTTCCCAATTCCTTTTCCCTCTGCCATTTCTGTCCTTCAAAAGTATCTCTCCTGGACAAGTTGCTGGGGAAAGATGTGGCATAATAACAATGGGTGTGTGAGAGTGCCTTTAAGAAGCACAAAATTGATGGGCTTGTTGTGAATCAGGGGTGACTATAAGAAAAACTAATTTTTTTTTTCTGAAGCAGAGCTTGCCCTTTCGTTATGATTCATGGTTATAAGGGTAATGTCTTCTTCCAGCTGATGGAGGACTTAAATGATACTTCCTGTATGGTGGACTAGTCTTAATGTGACTGTCATGTTCTTGAGAAAGATAGCAGCAGTATTGCTCCTCTTTTAGCATCACTGTGTTAGAGATGAATCGTAGCATTCCTTATCCTTCCTTTGCACTGGTAAGTACAGTGATCATTCATTTCTGATCTTCACTTAACTCAGGACTGTAAAGCTGGGCAGCGAAAAAGCAAGCTGTCATCATTAGGAAAACAGCAGGTTCACAAGTAAAAACAATTCTTTCTGATTTGGAAGTGAGGTGGAATTGTTGTCCCTTAGGTGGGGTTAAAGAGATTGCTTGCCCCTTGGATGAAGGTTGCACACTCAATTTCAGACACAAAATGATTGATCCTAAGTCCCCAGAAATCAATGATTTTAAATTTTTTTCTACCTTAATGGACATTTTCTTGTGTCATAACTTTACATCCTGGAAAATTTGATCAATCTTTTAAGCACTTTCAGTAACTCAATAATCCTTCCTTCCTTCCTCATTTAACACAATACATCAGGCAGATTTGAGACAGGGGATATATCTTGCTTTCAATCATAAAAGAACTTCTTATTTTGCTTTGTAGGAACTCTATTCTGATATCTGGGTGGAATAGATCCTACAGCTGCTTACTTCCTAAGTAGCTGGTGGCTGTGCAACCAATTGCTTATGTGAGATTCTGCATAATGGCACAGCATGGCCCTAAGTCTCACTCTGCTGGTGCTGTTTGTTGAGGCAGCAGACATTGTTGTAACTGTGCCACTTGTTTCACTGAGCCATGGCATGGAGGCACATGTAAACAATGCACACACAAGTGATACAGTACTTCAAGTTTGGATGCCATGCCATGGTTTTTTTTGCTACTGACATTTTGCAGGAGATTTGGATATGTCATTGTGAGGGACACTTAAGTGAGATTTTAGAGTATCTACTTTTCAATAGCATTTTTATTAAATTAGTACCTATTTTATTACTTGTTACTTATGCCAAAGATATTTTTTAAAGTGTTTATTCAGTGTATTAACTTAAATGATGGAAAGCCTTTCCTCCTCGCAGTCTTGTTCAGTCTTATTTTTTAATAAAACATTTCATGAATTGTCATGACTGTTTCAATATATTTGTGGAACATTTTATGCTAGGTATTAACTGATTAATCCTCCTGCTTGAAGATTATGAAGTCCTCAAATCTGCGTATAAATTCAACAAATCCAGATTAAAAAGCTTTTAAGCATTGAAAATCATGGATCTCTTGGGGACCTGAACAATTATTTCATTTTTTGCCAAGGAAACCAAGCCATTAAGAATCATCATGTGCTTTAAGTTCTCTGAAACCAGAAGACTGACTGACACTATTGCCTGGTTTTCATTTGCATGATCATTTCTTTCTTTCCAGCTAGCTCTTTAGAAGTTGATTTTGAAGAGCTCTTCCCACACCAAACATTCTCATTCATACAAGAAGCATACAGCCAGTTTGCATAGATACCTAATCTTCATGAACAACAAAATAATTTATCTTTCATTTAATTTCAACCCTTCCTTTCTCTAACTTTAAAAACAAAATCCATTATAATTAATAATGTAGTTAATGAACTCAGCCAACTATTTGGAGAATGGCAGATGAAAAATGAATTGTAAAAATGAAGAATACATACTAATATCTTACAAATCTTCTTGGCCTAATCCAGAGATAACCATTTTTTGTTTTGAAGTGTGAATTCTGAACTATGTTAATTCTGATTTGGAAGGCCTCCAGAAGGTGTGAATTTTCTAAAATTCAGCTGATACTAATGTATCTATTTTGGTATATGAGTTGTGTGCTTGACAGATTCTTGTTACCCAAATACTGACTAGTATATAATTTTTATAAATCATTTCGTGTGTATAATTCTGTCTAAGGTTGAAAGTTTATTCTTTCTCTCAATCCCTCTCTGTTTCAGAGAAGGCTTTTGGGTTTGGTGTTTTGTATTGTTTTGGCGTTTTGAAAGGAGTATCTTCAAAATGGCTTACAGTAAGAATTGTGTTTAATAGCAGTGGGCCTGGACCATGATTAAGTGATGACTTGGAATGACAAGCTGCTGTCTTTTAGAAGCCACGTGCAAGCCTTCCAAAGGAAAGAAGAGGAGAGTTTGGCCATTAATCAGTGTTTTGTCCTGGGTGGTATATCATATATATACATGATCACTGAAAATACTTGGAATTATACTGACATACTAAAGTGTTTTTTCTTTTGAGGCAGACACATTTTTGTTGGCTGTTTGTTGCCATAACAATGTTTCTTGCAAAATGCAGGACTGTAATTTTTATTTATTGTCCCTGGAGACATAGAATGATATATGGTTGCCCAGGTTTAGGCTGAACAGATCTGAATGTTCAATCCTCTGTTCTTCTCACTGAGCTCCTTGCACTTAGTTGAGGTAGGTAAATCACTTGTCAGGAACTGGAGTAAATTTGGAAATCTGCAATCAGGAACTAGAGATGGACACTCCAAAGTAGGACATCCCAGATCCCATAGAGATGTGGGTCACAGTTCAGAGATGTTCCTCTGTGCAGGTCACAGTTCAGAGATGCTCCTCTGTGTGTATTGCCTAGGAAATCCCAGGCAGAAGTCAAGAAGACAGAAGATGCTACTGGGTGATCATGAAATCCTAGATGAAATATTGTTAATAAAACTGTGAGAAAGGAAGTAAACATAATAGCGAAGGAAAAAAGTATTATTCAATGCTTCTGCTTTTTTAGAACTTCATGCTGCTCTAACTGATGCAGGAATGTGATACTTGGATAAGGGCTTCCTTATTTCTCTTCTTCATGTTTTTTGTTACAGTAATAATTAAAGGTAGTTCATTCCCCACATTATCAGGAATTCTAATGGTTATACTGATGAGAAAATTTGCCAAGAACAATACCTTTTGAATTACTTAAAGATAATCCGCCTTTTTTTTTTTTCATTCTCTTTTCGAGACTTTTTCCACTGTAGGCTTTTAGAGGAATAAAAGGATTTTTGGCATTAAAGGTCTGAAGGACTTTTTAGGATAAATTCAATAGTGGGCTAAAATAATAATTCTTGTGAAATTTTGTATGGAAATCAGTACTGAAACTGTCCTTCTGTCTGCAGGATTTCAAACTAAAAGTAAATTTTATCATAATAATAATAGTACAAAGCTTGTCATGTTGCCCTCAGGTTGGATACCTGACCCCAAGCATATCACTGTTCATTTATTAATCACCAAAGTATATTTAGTTCAGTAGCAGAAAGTGACAGAAATGACAGAAATATTAATTACTTACTTAGGAGATGGAAAACATATTGAAAACTTTTTTCAAACCATTGTAGACATTTTCTTGAACCACGTATACTGTCTATATTTTCCATGTAATCACTTCATGAATTCTTTTACCTTGTCCCAGTTGATCTGTTCTTACATTTTTCCAAGATTTCAGAAGACTTATTAAATGGAATTGAAATATGCTTTTAAAAAAGCTAAACTTCTCTTGCGATTTTGGGTTCTTCCTAGCTTTATTTTTTGTGTGGTAATTGTATAAAGAATTTAGAGACCAACTCAGTCCAGGGTTACTGCTTTGCTTTCACAGTATATTCCCTACTGGAACACCTATGAGGATGACAGTACAGGCATGTGAGCGGGTTTAAATCAGCAGTTCCCATACTAACGGAGGGATGATCTCATTGCAAGTATTAACCGGCTCCAGGAAGGAGTGTAGTAATTTATATCATAGAAACAAGGCAGCAAATAAAAATACTCATTTTTCTTAAGCAATTAAATTGAATTCAATTAAATTGAATTCATAATGAAGGTCATTGTTGATGGCTGAGTGCAAGGCCATTCCAATCCAGAATGCAAAGTCAGGATGAAAAGAAACTTAATACAGAAGATTTAGTATCTCTTCTTCCTCTAGTATTTCTCTTGGAAACGAGCTATGAAAGCATCTTAGCCTGTATCAGATACTGGCCAAACTACCAGTACAATCAAGATTGTGTCGATTTTCTGATGTCTGTAGTGTCTTCTGCTTTTTCTTATTTGAGTTAATCCTCTCCATGGTTTCCATGCCTCTCAAGACAGTGGCATAGTGTGGAAAGGTTAAAAATGTAAGCTGAATATTTTAGACATTCCTGGAAGTTTATTTATCATTCTTTACCTGATCCACGGTGTGATTGACTCATGGGCAGCCTGGAGAACTCTCTCTCTGAATCCAGCAGAACATGCAGCTGCTTTGCATTCAGAGGTATTCCAAACCCTTGGGTTTGGAAGGGAGCCATTGGTGAGACTACCTACCACATCACACATTTTTTTTTTTTCTGAGTTTGACTGTTGCCTGCTTCAAAAAGTGATGATTGTGCTTTATGAAAATTCTATCTCCATCTCCATTTACTGTGCAAATGCACTGGATTAGTGAATGAAGGGAGAAAAAAACCCAGCAATTGGACAAATCGTTCTTGACCACATGTGTCAGACTTAGTCCCGAGGATGAAGTTCTTTGCTGTTGGGTTTTGAGGTGCAGCATTCCTCAAAAGACTGCAGCTTCTCTCGCTGTGTGTCTCAAGAGTCTCCTTGTGAATTTTCTTTGTCTGGGCCTGTTCCCACCCTCAAGTACAAGGTATATTCCTTCCTTGGTGTCTTAGCTGGTTTTCTGTTGCTATTTGTGGTTTGTCTGGGTTTGTGAGTTACTAGAAATCTATAGGAATTTTGAACAAGAATACTGATTTGACTTTACTGTAACTAATCTATTAACAGCAAGTCTACTGACTTCAAACACTCCCGTGTAGAAATAGTCATCAAAATTTGACCATAGAAGGTAAAGTTTTCTAGATTATTAATTTTATTTCTTTAAGGAAAGTGGAATGTCTTTGTTAAGTACCTTAAATGCATCTAGGCTTTTCTTTTAAGGGCCTTCATTCTCACAAGGGAACCACTCAGTGCTGTGATTGGATTAATGCAAATTGGATGGGAAAATTGGGCTGGGGTAGGAGCAATTGAATTTGGAAAGTTTATGAGAGCTGCTAGTTCAGGGTGAATAATAAAATAAAGACAGCAGTTTTGCAATTTTGAAAAGCTCTGTGCTATGTAATAGACAATAATTTAATTCTGAGAGACTTTTTTATTAGATTTTTTTCCCAAGTAAAATCACAATTCCTATTGTTCCTTATCATATGTCTCATTACTGCTGCAAGTATTATCCTCTTTATATGATTATAGTGATTCATACTTCACTCTCTTTGTTGTTTTGTACACGATTGCAGGTAAATAATGGAAGCAATTTGATGTTTCTAGATAGACTGATAGGTACTTTGTTGGTTTTTTTTTCTAAACAAGGGTGTATACTTTAGCAAAGGAGTGGTGATAAGGCTTATACTGACACCATCAATAGATGCATAACTGTGATAAAAAGTCTTAACACTGGTCAGAGTAATAAGCTGAAGAAATGCCTGTGCCAAGCAGTGGTTCATAGTTTACAATAAACATGTGTGAAGTTTGTCGTCATTTACACTCATTATCCTTTGTTGATACTTGTGGAAAATATATTATCTTTTGCATATTTGAACATACAACTGCCATAAGAATGTACCTAACAAACAAAATAAACACTCTTTGAGGGAAGCTGGCTCTATAAGACAAGGAACACTTTTCATGCTCTGCTGTGTTCTTCCAAATCCACTCAAAGCCAAAGAAAATTGGGACAGTGAAATTTCAGTCCACTCTGTTGTTGAATTGAAAGGGCTTCACTGGTCAGGCAGAAAAGAGCACTTGGTCTCAGTTCCTGGAGAAGCAATGGTTTAAGAAATCTAAAACCAGAGGAGTGATGATTTACAGAAAAGCAATATGTTATTGATGAAACTGTGTGATTAATTGAGGCTGTGTTCTTACTCTTGCTCAGTTGCGTGTAGCTATAAATTCAACAGTGCATCAGTGTCTCAGAAAGTGAACTTATCTTAATGTTGATTGCCTAGTTATTTTTTACTTCGAAATTTTTAATTAATGCTTACCTGGGGTAAGCAGTCCTGCATTTTGGCTTCTGCATTTTACTTGTGGATTTGAGCACTAGTTTAAATTCTGCTCAAAATGGATCAAAGGATATTGGGTATTACTTTTTGCCTGCCTTAGGGCATCTCCAGAAATCTGGTTTAGTTATTGCATACCCACATTAATTATTGTGTGGTAGTGGAAGAATATTTTTTATTTATTAGCTTTTCTACCTCTTGAATTTTCAATTTTAAACTGATGATTAAAACTTTGCTAAAGATGCTGACTCATATTTTTACATTTCCCTGCCTATTTGCCTTCCCCATTTCCCCTTTGAATTCAGATAGTAATTAACATAGTAGATGTCATTCAAATTAAATACCGAGGAAAATAAGTTGAAAGTATTACATTGGGAAATGTTCTAGACTCAGTTATAAACAGTATAATTAAAATATTGACAAATAATTGAGAAGCTGAGTTGTAAAATAAAGGACAAATCCTACCTATTTTTTTTGTGAAAATACTAATTTTAGTTTTTGGGGTATGCTTGTCTTTGGTGATCTCTCTGTTCATCTCTAAGAAGAAAAATTAGGCTTTTAAGTTAGTAAAGCTGAAACTCCATTGGTACAGTGGTAATAATATATTGATGGTTGTGTATACCAATGGTAATTGCAAATTATATAGAAACATTTCTTATAGGAAGACTTCAAGCTTGCAAAGAATACTGTACAAAACAGCACTCTTAGGGGAGTAACTGTATACAGTTATGCAAATACTTTCAACAACAATACTGTTTCATTGGTCTGTATATCACAAGAAACAGAGTCTTAAATTTGTTCTGCAGAAATCAGTGTCACCTCCTCCTTCATCATGAAATGGTCCAAATTACTGAATCCAGCAGACAGGTTTTCACTGTTAGATCTATTCAGTAGGTCCTGAAAGAAGTCCACTAAATCAATAATTTGTGGTAGTGCAGAGCTCTGTTAAAGAACTAGTGCTCCTTGACCTTGGATAGCTAATTTTTCTTCTACTGTCATTAGACATGTAGACAACTAACAGCATATACAAGTACAAAAGCATGTATACATATCATGTCCTGAAAAACGTAGACACTATTTGTGTATTTAAAATCTCAGTTACCTTCCAAGACAGAGGTAGAACAAGGTACTTAATTATTATTTATTATACTTTATGAAGCGTAAGACTGGGACACTTATTCTTTTGGACACTGTTTTTCTTCATATCTGCAAATATACAGTAAAAGAAAATCTTACCCTTTAAAATTCAAAGCATAAACTATGGTGAAATTTAACAAGTGAAGATAAAAGGAGATGGTAACAAAGGGAAGATGATGGGTGCAGAGAGAGAAACAAGAGTTTAAGAAAAAAAATATATAGGTTCAAGATGCCCTTCTTTGGGATGCAAATAATAATGCATGAAAAATATATGAATCTCTCACTATTTTAATTTATTATATTATATGAATTCTATTTTATTTCTTATGAAGAGCCTTTCAGGGACATTTTTAAGAATATATTATAATTTTTGGATTTTGGTATTGCTTAATATTAAAAAAGTTAAAATAAATATTAATTATTTCTATTAACATGGGAAATAAATTTTAATATCAATAATAGGCTCTAATAATGGAAATAATACCTGTCAGAAACTTAGGGATCATCCTTTAACATTTACGTAACATAGGTAAAATGAGCATGGAAACCATGTATTGGTAAGGTTGGAGTGGCATTTCTCCAAGTGGAAGTAACCTTTAAAAGCTTGTCCAAAAATGGTTACAGATGTTTTAAATGGGAATTAATTATTTTAGAAGGTTTTATTGATGTTTCTGTTAGTTTTTATTAGCATTTCCACTTCTTAACTGTTGCTTTTATTCAAACCCAAGATGTCCCGATTTCTTGATGTCTAAGTTTATGATACTGCAACATAAACTGTTGCTGTGGAAATTATTAGAAAGCCATAAATAAAAGGCCTACTTCTGACTTAGGTGTTGCTCTCTTTGCTTCTCCTTGATACATTTTGTTTAACTATACAGCTTCTACAACTATTCCGTGTTATTCAGGTTATAATTATGGAAGTATGAGTGCCGGAAGTGCAAGTAATCTCCAGATGTTTTAAGAAAAGACTGGAATGATCAATAGGAATTTGGTATACCTTTTCTTCATGAGTCCTGATGTTAAAAACAGCTGGTTTGATATATTCATCCCAAATATCTTTTGATTTGTAGCATTAACATTACTTTTTCTTGTAAGTGCTTTTCATCTAAGTGTTTCTAAGCTTTCTTTCCCCAAAACATTAATTAAATTAATGTTCTGATGTATGGTAGGTTAATATAATTTTTGTTTTACAGGTGAAGAAACTGTATCTAAAAAGGTCACATCTCATGTCAGTGACAGATGGAGGTACACAGTACTCTTCTGCATTTGCCACTGGGAGAAAATAAATCTTTCTTCAGTCTGTGCATTTGCAACTATTGCCACAACCAAACATAAATGCCCAGAAATTAAACTTTTCACTATAAGACCGCATATTTCCATCAAATGAAGGAGGAGAGGAGAGAATGAAAACTGCAGTAGGTAGCCGAAGCAGAGGCCTAGCATCTTTCAAGTGGACCAATCCCTAGACATTGATCAAAAATATTTGCATATAGTATGTGTTTATGAATTTACATATGCTTAATGTGTTTTTAAGCTAATTTTCAAAGAGCTTTGGAAAATGTTTCAGGAGATTTGAAGTCTTGATTTTATCTTGAGGGATATGTCAGAAAGGATCATGCTTTCCAGAGACGTGTATTTCCCCAGAGTCTGAAAGTACTTCAGACCAAAAACTAATAGGAAAACAAAATGTGTAGTGAAAGGAGCAGCTGGCATTTTCTGCAGAATTGAAATTCTTAAAGTTTATTTCTAGAAAAATAAGTTTCATTTCAAACTTTAAAGTAGGCTTTTGAGACATTCTGCTTGAAAATCCTGTACGTTCTTAAATCCCCACTCCTAGGAGTTTTGTCTAAAGAACATCTTGGTCAGATTGACGACCTGGCATCTAGACTTCCCAGGATTTCTAGATTGTTCCTAAAGTTTTGAGATGTCTGAATGAATTTCTTGGTTGAATGAGAAAGCTGTGAGATCTCTATCTCCTCACCAGCCTAGTTCTAGACTGAAACGCCTGAAAAATCTGTTAGCTTTGGTGTCAGTCCAATTGTACATGCAGGAAGGATGTTTCTAGGTAATTTGGAACAGTTTTCTAAAAGAAAAATTATGATTTTTTATGAAAACTGAAATTTTCATTTGAGAGTCATGATACTTGTAGAATACACATTTTCTACCCAAGTTGTTGATGGAAGAGGATGTTCCAGACCAGAAGCTGAGACAGTTTGCAGTAGTGATTCATGATTGCTGAAGACACTAGAGAGGTAAGCAAAGAAATCTAGCTTTTGTAATTGAATACAGCAGGGTATTTTCATATAGGGAGTAATTTGATTGCGTAGAAATGTAGTTAGATACATATTTACCCAGATTTAATATTTAGAAAGAGCCTAAGATAATAATCATTGCTTGTCATTTTTCTCTCTGAGTGAATGGCACCACAATATAACATCTGAATAACTTCACCCTCATGATCACACATACTGGTGTAGTGAAACACTCTGCTGCTGTCTTTGCACTTTACATATCCTTGTTCTCCGGCAGGGATGATCTTCTGTCCCAGTCCTGTTTTTGCTTATGTTGTCAGGGAGGCCACTTGTGGGGGGTGTAATTTTTTATGTTGAGCAACACGTGCACAGCACAAGTCTCTCCTACCCTGTACCTGGTCTTAGACTCTCAGGCTAGATGACCTCTAGAACCTCCGTCTCCCCACTTGGAGCACTTGGACCTATGAGCCCCTGACATTCATGGTCCCTCGAGTTGCTGGCACTCAGACCTCGTGCTGTGCTTGCAGACTAGTCCAGCTCAGAGTTCACTGGCTCCCACACGTGCATCTCAGAGCTGAGAGTGTACCCACACAGAAGATAGGCTTTAATCAGGAGACAGGGTAGGCCAGGGTGTAGCACAAGGCTCAGGCAGGCAAGCGGACTGAGCAAACTCTACAGGCAACTAACCTCTGTCTTTTTCTGTTTTCCTACTTTTATCCCTCCCAGATCCATCTTGACCCCTCTTTTTACATATCTTTGGTCTTTTCCCTAAAAATCTTATTTTAAGTTTTACACAGCAGCAAATGCTCTCTCTGCTTTATCCCCAAATTCTCTCATAATAAGTCCTATACCTTGATGACTCTATTTAATGGGCTTCCTGATGAGAGTTTCCTTGTTTACCTGCCTTAGTGGGTGTCTTCTCCAGGGACAGCTATCTCATCGTTTTCCTTCAATGGCCTTTGGAATGACCGATGGTGTGCTTCGTTTTCCTTTCTTAGGTTACTGGGGTTCCTACGCCTGTCCCTGCTCCTCTGTGTTTATGGTTGTCAGCTGTTTTTCAGAAAACCTAACATTTTGCTATCAGGCAGGATCACTATTAATTGTGTTAGTTGGGATGCCACATAAAAAATTACCTTGAGTATCCAGAGCAGAGGTTGTGTAGGACTAAGAGTCCTCATCCAAACTTACGATTTGCACTACCCCTTTTCACGCTGCTTTGTGTGAATTCTCTTGCTCTCTTCTGTCCAGTAGAACATTAGTCCTAAGCTTTTAGAAATTAAAATTGCTTCCATTTTTACCTTGGAAAAGCTAGATTTATTAGACATGCTCAGGTCACTTTTATTAGATTGAAGCAGAAGTTGCCAATTTCTTTTTGTAGCATAGCCACTGCACTATATATATCCTGCCCTAAAGCAGTACTTCAGGAAATTAGTTCAGTTCAGATCGAAGTGCAAACTGACCTCCCCTGGAAGTTGCCTAACACAGAGAGGGAGTGGATTTAAAGAAAAGTTCAGCTCTTTTGTCTTTTGCAAGATATGATCTGCAAGATATTTCTGCAAATACGATCAGATAGCTTCTTGTGTAACTTGTTTTAGGTTTCTTCCATACAGAATACATATTTATACAGATTGTAACCTTTCCCCTAGTTTTCTAAATAAATAGGTCTTTTAGTTAGAACAGTTATTTTTTGTGGGATCAGATTTCTAAAATATGAAAAATGAAACTGATATGGCATCCAAGAAGTTTATTTCTTTATGGAAATAAGAATAAAAAGGCATAATCTAAGTTATGGCTTTAAATAAACTTAATGAATGACAATTATTACTGTCTTCTGGAAAAAAATATGGGTAATCATAGGGAAAATGAGTTTTTCAACAACTACAGCTTTAATGGTATTCTCCCGGTGTATCTTTTTATAGCTGGAGTTTTGTTTGGAGAGTGGGGGGACTCCTGGAACAGTTGCTTTTCCCCAGAAATAATTTTATTCGTAAAAGAAATTGTATTGTTCAGTGAATTTGCTTGATGAAACTTTATTAAGAGTAAAGGCAGTCATCTATAATACCCTATTGGTTAAGCTGAACTACATTTCAAGATAAGTAGTTCAAGCTCCTTTTGATAAACTAAATTGAAACCTACGATGCCTCCCCCACCTTTCCTTCAAAGTGACTTCTGTATTTTCTTAATTAAAAAAAAATACATAAAAGTAACAGTATAGAGATCCTTACTGTTATATGAACAGTTGTTAATGATAGAGGTATAAAGGGACAGGTTCCTTAGACATAGGTCAGTTATTGAGAGCTTTGTGTAGTTTAAATATTGATGTTTAATGGTTTTGTACAGTTGGAATTATATCATGCCTGACTGGTTTTTGTGGTTTTTTTTCCCTTGGAAATTATGAATGCATTTTTCACTTTCTTTTGAATTTTTCTTAGCCAGTTTCTATTGATGTTCTCATTATTGTGTTTCTTTCATGTTATGCCGTTTTCTTGTACTGCACTTTTCTTAAGGAGCATTTTTTTCTTTGTAAAATCATGGTATACTAGGTTCACCCTTGCAGAGCTCTCATGCCTTGCCTGTTTCCAGATAGCATTCCAAATATATGAGAATGAAACCTCTATGTCTTATGATACTCAGATTTTGTCTGTGTTCTTTGAATTAACGTACAAGAATAATTGCAGTGTCAGACGAGATAGTAGGGTAAAAGAAAAACCCACACAACAAACACAAAAAAAATAGCTGATAATCATCTGGTTGCTGTAGACTTCAATTTTGTGACACTTACTGAACAACTAATGCCATTCACTGATGTGGTGTTTATCTCACCCATATAATGTGTTATTGAGAGAAAGAAGGGCTGATATGCTTTAATGATATCATTGAGGGAAGGAGGGGTGACAGTTCTTAAATTATTTTGCAGTCAAGTTACTAATATCCTCAGATTTGAAAAGCACCGTGCTGTTGTTTACATGGAAATTTGCATTGTACAATTGTATGTGATTTTCAGTTCTGCTCCACATATAGATTACAGTAAGAGCTACATGATATACTAGAACATGTCACTGTGGACTCTCTGGAGTATCATAAGGTTCTCTTAAAAGAGTTCTGATGTTTTATATTAAAGATATAAATACTATTTGAACTTAAAGCTGCATTTACATAGCCTTATGCTATACGTTGACCCCAAACAGCAGCCAAGCACCTACACAGCCACTCACTCTCCCCACCCAACAAGATGGGGGAAAGAGTAAGAAAAATTAACCTGAAAAAATTCTTTGGTTGGGATAAAGACAAATTAATAGACAAAGGTAAGAGGAAGGAAATTAAACAAGCAATTCTAAAGAAATCACTTCCCACAAGCAGACTGCTGTCCAGCCAATCACCAAGCATCAGCCACAGCTGGAGGCAATGCCTCAGCCCCTTTCTTCCTCCATACCAGTTCTTATTGCTGAACATCACGTTACATGGTATGGCTAATTTGGGTCAGCTGTCCCAGGCTGTTTTCCCTCCCAGCTTCTTGCTGTCCTGTGCTGGGGGCAGGGTCAGAGTAGGAAAAAGAGAAAACCTTGATTCTGTGCAAGCACTGTTCCAACAATGGCCAAAATATTGCTGTGTTATTAATATGTTTGGATACAAATCCAGAACACAGCACCATGCAGGCTGCAATGAAGAAAATTAACTTCATCCCAGATGGAAAAAGTACACCTTGTTAGCAGCACTGATAAATGGAATATCACATGTCATTTTTCAAAACATATCTGACATGAAGAGAAATTACAGGAGTAGGTCATAAGTAACATGTTTGGATGGTGTCTTAGGTGTGAACAGAGATGTACATTACATGGAAGTGATGGTGGTTAGAGGTATATGAAAAAGTTGCAGTTGCAACCCTGCTTTACTTCTTAGGATATGTTTGTTCATTCTGCACTGTTTTCCATTATTTCTGTTTGAAGTATTTGCTATCATTTGTTCATGACAGCTTACAATGAATGGTTTCATTTGTTTCTCAGTACAGATCTTGCTGACCTTCAGCAACGCAGTGTTAGTCAGCAGAGTCACGCTTTTAAGTCTGGATTGAGTAAGGCTGAGAGTAACTGGCTTTGTATGTTCATTTTTTTTCTAATTCATGCTTAATCTCTTTGAAAATGTATAATCCACTGTATTAGAGCTGTTCATTC
Organism: Climacteris rufus; assembly: GCA_013398175.1. NCBI lineage: Eukaryota > Metazoa > Chordata > Aves > Passeriformes > Climacteridae > Climacteris > Climacteris rufus. The sequence goes on from VZRZ01002841.1 coordinate 245,338, forward strand.
TTTAGTTTACAGAGGCAGATAAAAATGCAAAGATAAAGGAAAGGAAAAAAGAAAGTACACAGTGAGTATGGGATAATTGTGTTGTGCAACAAAGAGGGAAGAATTTAATTTTATTGTAAAGATTTGAGCTCAGTATTTTATTTTATTTAATTTTATTCCAATCTGCATTGTCATAATAATTTTGCTTCTTGTCCAGCACATTGCTGGAACAGTATTTAGTCAATAATTATTTTGTACATAAGCACAGTTCAGATTTGAAAACGCCCATTCTGTTCTTGATAGAATGAGTTTTGTAAGTCATTACAAAGGGATTTTTTTAATAAATCACCTCCCAAAAACTTCAAGAATGCAAAAAATGAGATCTAACACCTAAATTCCTAAATTTACCAGAATTAAAAAGAGAACTGCCAATAAATATTCATGTCTAAGAACGTGTAATAAATGAGGACATACATTGTGTATTTTCAGTATGACTAGTAAACTGAAGGGAGATTAAGGTAAACTAAATCCTGAGGAATTGGCAAGGCATACTGCAGGTCTGTGTGGATCTTGCAGTATGTTTGCAAAAATGAACTTCATCAAATCTTCAGTTCTGTATCTTCAGTTACAGATACTTCGTTAATCCTTAAAAGTAGCGTGAAAAAATCCAGTCCTCCTTTTGGATTTTTCTTTTACCTTGCTGTTGGATATTTTCTCTAGATTGAGCCTTTTTTTTTTTTTTTTGCTATGAAAAGTCTTACATAAATACACATTTTTAAGAAATATTCAAATGTCCATCTGTTCTCTGAAACTAATTCTATAAAAAGCTGTCAGTAGACATGTTTTAAAACAAATTTCAGATCCAACTTTGAATTTATATTTAAAACTGATTTAATGGGAAGGTTAGAAAAGTCCACTTGAGACTTTATAATACTATCTATACTATTCGTTAAAAAGTTTTTCTTCAGATAAAAGCCTGTGTGGTAAGGACAGAAATCCAGCATTTTCTAATACCTTTGTCTTCTAGCTGAGCTTCAGCTCTGTGTAAAATATCTGGTTTTACCAGTGGACAAAAGACCAGCGAAGTTACCAACTTGTAACGTAAAACCCGAGTAAAAATATATTGACTTCTTTGTGAGACATCTAGTGGACTTAAACACAGCTTCTGACTGGTATGTGTAGTTAATTATTTATAATAATATATAGAGAGTGAGCCTGAAATAATGTAAATTTTAACTTCATAATAAAGCTTAGCTTTATTTCAGTTATTAGATTTTTGTCCAGTTATATATGCATACGTATCAAATTATACTGTTGCTATATTAGAAATGTACACTCTGTTGCACTTCATGCATTCTTATTGTGCAATAACACATACTATCAAGTTCAGTATTAGAAAAACTGAAAAAAGGTAATTGTTTGAGTAGCAGAGTAAAGAAAGTGTGGTTTTCTAAGTAACCAATCTTGTCCAAAACCACTATTTTCTATTCTTAAAAATGTATTGGACATATGGACTAAATAGTTGATAGCAATGAAAGAATATTTGTGTGTCAGTGTGTAGGAGTTTAGGAGAAGGAAGGAGAAGTAGGTGTTAAACATGACAGTAAGGTGGGAACAAGTGACAATGGGAGAATGAGAAATCTAATGCAGAAACGTATCTTGTGCAAGTAATCCTTGACACTTACATAATTTTGTGTATAACTGTATCTACCAACTATATCTGATTCATTATCTTTGTGCTTTTACTCTGCTGTAAGTGTGAGGCAGCTTATTCCTATTTATTTTAAGGCATTTTTTAATACATAATCATATTCTGGTAAAGAAAAGAATCTTGAGTACTGTCTTGTGTCTTATCAGGATGCTGTTAGCCATTGGAATAAGATGCTTTTTGTACAAGACACATAAGACTCCTCAGTTGTGGTTTGGAAATCCTTGAATATTTATAATGAAGTTTTGATGTTATAAAGTGTATCTTTACTTGACAGAATTCATAGATACTGAAAAGGTGACAGATTTTGTATTTTTAAGGAAAAAATATATTTTTCATGTACCTGATATTTTTTTTCTTCAGGTTACATTCCAATCAAGTGCTCACACAGTAATTGAAAAGAATATTTTTAATATATTGAAATGAAATAAATATATTTATAATGTATATAGAATATGGAATATAAGAAAGAAATTATTTACTATGCTTAGGTTTGAGGAAAAGTTTTCCAACCTTTAACACCTAATTAATTTAGTTGCTGAGTGATTAAAAGAGTAGTGGATTATATTGAGAAGTTAACAACTCTCAGTAATAACCTGTTCCCCATTGGTATACCTCTAATTTTATTACTTCTTGTGATAATTAAATAAAAACCAGACCTTTGTAAGCTCCCAGGAAACACAAGAAATGCTAAATTATGAACTATTGTGTTTGTGTCATGCTGATTTTTGTTGCATATTTTATGGTTTTGTTTTCCCTCTGATCACAACAGGTTTTCTTCATTACCAGTGCGTGTTCAAGCATGTGGTACGGGTTTGCATATGGGAGAACTAAAGATGAAAGGTTAGAAAGACTGTCAGAATTTCATCATAAACTTGACAAGAGATTAAGTTTATTTTTATCAGTAATATAGGATTAAAAAAATGCTGTGCCTTATTGACATTGTTTAGATCAATGGTTTGCTCTGCATCTTGTTAACAAAAAATTGTAACTAAAATGATCAAGCTCAAGCATGTGGAGAGAAGAAAAGACATTTTCAGTGTTTCATAGGAGATGCAGGTTATATTAATCTAAAAACACGTCTCTTTTTAAAAACTCATTTCTTCAGGCCAGTCTTTAAAATGTGACATTTTCAGTTGCACTGGTACATTCCTTGTGTTGGTAACCATGTACAAAAGCAGCACAGTGAGGGCTCCACCATCTGCCTCGTAAAGAGGGACCTCTTAAAAGTGAGTTTATAAACCTGAAAAAGCTGGGAGAACCTCTCACCAAGAACACCAAAGGACCTTTTATTCAGGGCATGTGCATCCTCCTACAATTCATTAAATTATCTGGCAATCACACAAGAAAAACGTTTTATACTTTTTAATATATTTTAGTGTTTTTTCAGTTGTTTTTAGGTTTCAGAAGTAACATTGGTAAAAAATTACAATGTTTAGAGTAGAAAATGGTGACAAATTCATTCTTTTTTTATATCCCAGAGTTCATTCCAGATTTGTATCATACTTGTTTTGATGAACCTCTTCTTTCAGCAATTGATATACCTATATAGAGTATCCATTAGGTGTGAAAAATGGACCTTTTGACCTTGGTCCTTTGTCCCACTGCTTTATATATTCCCTTGGTGTCCTAGGCCTGAGCATTTTTGGTCTTGTAGATGATAAATAAGATTTGGTGTCCTGTAAGCAGTAAATGTGGGGATCTGGTGTGTTTTCATTTTCTTGTATTTCTGAGTATGCTCCTTGCTGTCTTGTGAAAGTGTTATATATTCCTAAGGGTTGGTGACTTCTTGCCCAGGTGTGTTACATTTCTGGAGCTAGGAGGCAGGAAAGTATATATTATATGCTCTCAGTCTGCTAGGATGAAAGTCACTGTCTGAGCCAGCTATAGATAATAGAACACATTAATTGCATAAAGTATCATAATGCAATATCCTAAATTCAGGAGCAGTCCTAAACTGTAGTCTGTGTCAAACAGTTTATAAACACAATTATTTTAGAAGATAACATTGTGGTTAAAATTCTTATAATATTTTCCTTTGCCAAATACAAACATATGAACTTTATCCCAAGCTGATATCAGCCAATGTTATTCATTCAGCCAAAATATTTAACTGTAGTGGAGGTTGTTACAGGTCAATTTGTTTGTGCAACCAGAATATACATAACTGGAATGTATAAACCAATATTTTCTTCCTGATACACAACAGATAATTAGGACCTAATGAGCTATTAGTTTAAGCCTTAGCATGCCCACCACTCTATATCTTTGCTGACCAGCCAGGCAGCATTTTGGAGAGGAATGGTTGGTACCTGCAACTCCTTGGGAAGGGTCTTCATGGCTCCCATGTGTCTATCCTTCACCACCAGCACTGATGTGGATAACACAAGGTATAAAACCTTCCTAGGTTGGCATTTACTTCCTTAAGTCCTTGACCTGCTAATGATTAATATCCCTACTTTAGTCAGCTGTGTCATATCTTTCATCCGTGGTACACAGCTGGGGGTTGGAGTGAGGGTTGGTGAGGGTGAGGGAGGACTGTAGCTCAGTTTGGAGAAAGAAAAGTTGTCAAGTTCTAGGTTGTGATTAGTTATCCTTTATATTTGTGTATATTTTTTTACATTATGTGGATGTAATTTTTCAGGCGTTACAGCTCACTTCACACCTTCCTCTGAATGTGAAATAGAATAAGGGTAGTTGCTTTAGGATTCTGAAGTTGAAGATGTTTTAGCATAGGTGATGATCCCCAGCAGCACATTTCTGGCTTTTTGCTCAAAACACTCATATACATACAGTAAACTGTTCTGCCACTGTTGCTGTTTGGAATAAGAATGTCACAGAGCACTACAGGACAATTAAAATAAATGGATTCCCACCAACCAGTGACAGGAAAGGACCACTAAAAGTCATCCACTTATGTCGACTGCCCTGACCCCACGTTATGCCCATCTGAAATTGTGAGCAAGCCTGAAGAATAGGGCTTAGTGGATGAGAAGCTTGACATGACCCAGCAATGTGCCAGTGTGCCAACTGCATCCTGAGCTACATCAAGGGGACATAATCAGCAGGGTTAGGGAGGTGATTCTGCCCCTCTGTTCTACTCTTATGAGACCCACCTGAAGTGCTGCATCCAGCTCTGGGGCCCTGAACACACAAAAGACATTGACCTGCTGGAGCAGGTCCAGAGGAAAGAAAGATTACTGGGGGCTTGGAGCACCTGTCCTATAAAAACAGTCTGAGAGAGCTGGGGTTGTTCACCCTGGAGAAGAGAAGCTTCGGGAAGACCTTATAGCAGCCTTACACTACCTAAAATGAGCAAGAGGGATTCGTGCAGCATATGTTTGTCATAGGTCATGTGTCTATGTGTGTATTAGTTCTTCACAAGGCTTAGCAAAGAAAGAGTTAGTCTGTGATTCCTAGGACTCAGCTGGCCAAAGTGTGTCATAGAAAAATAATTACTGTTGAGAAAATGGTTTAATGTTTAGGGTGAAGTTCATCTATTTTTGTTTTATGGAATCTGACCTTAAATATTTGTGAAGAATTAGAAAGTCTGTGAAAAAATGCAGTGTATCTCCAGCAATAAATATGAAATAGTAGTATCTCAATAGTAAATCTGACAATACATATTTTTATATGCCTAAGAAAAATATAGCAGATTTTAGAAGCAATGAAAAGTTAACATGAAATAGTATAGTGGCCTTTGGGGATACAGTCTTCTCTGTTATAAGCAAATTAAACTGGTATCTGCTATTCATCTTTTCTGATTTCAATAGAAAAGGTGAAACAATGTTTCTACCATTCTAGTGACTTTTCATAGTTTTAAACTTATATTTCTCGATTATTATTTATGTTGTAGGTTTTCTAGTTTATTAGTCATACAAAAATCAACTTTCAGTAGTAACCTGGTCTTTTTTATGTTTAAGTCATTACACTATAGCACTAATTGATTTACGTTACCAATGGTAATGAAGTGGTGTTACAGCAAACTAGCCTTGAGTTCAATTAGAAAGTGTAATTTTAGCTAAATATATCCCAGAAGTCAAGTGAAAAGATAAAAGTATTCTCATAAGGATGGAAAGGATATTTTGCTACCCAGAAGAAATGTATCACCTATTCATTAAGAGCTACTTAAGCAGTCTTTAAGAAATTTATTAGAATATTGTTTTACCTCAGGTATTGCTACAGGAGCACAAATACCAACACGTATTATTCAGCTTGAGTTTCAAACAAGTCTCTGTTCCATCATAAAAGGAAAATATAGCATCAATTTCTGGAAGTTCTACTGTTTATGGTCTATGGAAGGTCAAATGAAATGAGATCCTTTTCAAATTCTAAACATTTTTAAAGTGAGTCTCAAGGACAATGCCTAAGACACTGAACAGAATTTCTGCTTTTGCATGGTTATGTTTGTCAGTAATAAGATAATATTTTTTACTTCAAAGGAATCAGTTACTTTCAAAACTATTTTTCTTTCTTTGTCTTTTTTGTTACAATTTCAGTACCTATAAATAGAAGCTTTTGACATTTTGCATCATTCTCTACCCTTGCTCTTTATATAGAACTCTCATTGATTTCAATTCTGTATATTGAATTAGACTAGGGTGGATAGCTTTTCATTTATAAAAGATGGTGATAATATTAACCTCTGTGCTCATAGAAAGTCTGTTAAATTTCCTTTTATTATGAAATGCTTTAAATAACATCTCTGGATCAAATTTTATAATTTCTAGGCCATCACAAATTGAGAAGCTGTGAATTTAGGAAGGCAAGTACAATGAGTTCTGAATGTGTTTCTTTAAAATTCACTGTTCCAAAAGTTGTGCAAAATTCCGGTTGTTTCTGCAATGGACACTTGGAGTAATGATGATATCCAGTGTCCAACTATGGGTATTTCAAATTATAAAAATGTTATAATAAAATAATCACCTTCTCTAGACTCACGAGGAGATACTTACATTGACTTCCCTCTGAAGTTTTCCCACAGTTTTACCTTGGAGAGAAAAAAATTTGTCCATGCAGTTTTATCTGTCACAGAAAGGGTCAATTAATTTATGTCAGTGCAAAATCTCTGCTACTGACCTCTGTTCTAGACTGATTTTAAGATGAGTTGAACTATGAAGTCTTCCTGGATTTTGGTGTGCCCTGAGATTTACCTTAAGAGGAAGGTGAGAGTGAAGGCAAAAAAGGACATGGAAATATTTAATTTTGTGAGCTGTATATTGGTCCTTTTTTGTTCTCTTTAAACAGCTTTTTCATGGTCTATATAAAACCATCTATGCTGTCGGATTGCTGCAAACATGGTCCTTGAGTATCTGAAAGTTCAAGAGGATGAAATTTTTGACTTGGGAAATGAAGGATGAGAGTGGACTGGGAAAAAACCCCATGGAATTCCAATAAAATCAGTTAACTGTAGAGAAATAAAGGGGATTAATTTCTCTGTCACTCATTACTTCTGCCTGTACTAAATCTCCGGAGATATCAAGGCAATATGTATTATGCCCAACCTATTTGATATAACCAAGTTGGAAATATAATAATTTAGTTCCCCTAACATGAGTGAGCTAAGTCCTTATGATGCCTTAGTGGACAAACACCATGGTTAGAAATATACAGAGACTGTAGAGGACAGTTTTTATTACATATAGAACTTCTGATAAAAAAGGTATTAAATTGCTCTTCTGTTGATTTCGTGGATACGGAATGTGCCACACAGACTCTACAAGCAGTAAAGGGAATACATGAGTCAAAATAACTTATACAGAGACCACAGAAATTGGCATTTCCATTATGTTTGAGTCTCCAAGTTGTGCAAAAGGCAAACTGACTTGAATACAATCCTTCTCCAGTAATGAAAAAATTACCCAGCTTTAAAACAAAGCATAACATCCTTTTTACTGCTTTGCTATTGATTTTCCTATTTTATATTTGGCAAGTGGAAAGATATAGCTAGCATCTCTGAAAGCATTGTCTTAAAAGGAATGCATGTGGTTTTAAATGAAACATTTTTCTCTAGTAGAGAAAAGGGCTGTTGTGAATATGTTTGAGGGATAATGCACAGTACTTCTTCTGAATAGTCATTCAATGTTCCAAGCCTTGTTTGTAAAGCTTTGAGTAGCTGCAAAATGCTGAAGATCTGCCTTAGAAAGCCTTAGACATTTCTGCCTTAGAAACCTATTCTTTAGGAACAGCTCAGTTTTAGAAACTGTTCTTTAGCTACAAACAACTGTGTTTTCCCTGATAGAGTAATCCAGAATTTTAAAGGGAGCAAGTCTATAATACTGGCAACCAGATCCAGAAAATGAAGGCATATATGTGATATATCTGTATTTCCTTTTGAAAGATTGGTGGTTTTTTAAACTAGAAAACTTTTAAAAGTTTCTATATTAATTTTTTGTTTGAATAACTTTTTTTAACACTGCCTTGAGAGCTTAGCATCTTCTGAAACTCTTTTCATCAGATATTTCTGTAAAGTAGGTTTGTTCCTTGACACAAGAAAGTCAAAGTAACGGAATATTGCATCAAACTACTAATTGGGATTACTATTACAAGGAGGAAATCTAACTAGTATATTACTTAGTATGGAGATGTCTTTATTAATTGCACATGCTGTTTAGTTTTTCTTTGATATATTTCTGAAAAGGAGTTATGCAATTAAAAGTGTTAAAAGGTGGTAAAAGGTCTTGTAATAGGAATGCCTGAGGTAGGTGGATTTTTTCCCATTACTCCTGTGAACAGAAATTATGAAAAAGGAACAAAGAATGAAATTAGTAAGGGTCCTTACTAAAATAATTTAACTTTATACTCAAAGTGATTTAAAAATTTGTGGCAGATAATTAGTGTATAATTCCTTATGTTTACAGTATAAGAGATCAGGAATTTTGGTTACTCCATCATTTCTTCTGCATTATATCTTTCTGTACATGGAGACAAGATGTCAAGATATCATTTCATTTCGAAAAGCAGGAAATATTGATCTCTAGTAGATAACGCTGGTATTCTTAAACTGACATGGTTCATTATTTTTTCCCAAGCTTTTGCTTCAGCCTTAGGCTAGATTTGTTCCATTTTGCCAAGAGAGTATAGACTGACACCTGACTACCTACTATCTGATGCGTGAGTACATGTTTTAGGAAACAGTTGAGCCTGTCTTGAGCATGGGGCCGTATGAAACGTTGGCCAAACAAAGCAAAACAACACACCATTTTAGGATCCATCTGTTAAAAATGTATTATAGAGCTCTTTTTCTCCACTGCTGAAGGAATGTAATTTAGTCCAATATATAGTTTATATATTTATACTTATTTCAATTTATTGTAATTTCTTGAATGCTTGCCTTTTCCTTGGGAAAGAAACATAAATTGTTTAGCTTAATCAAAGACTTTTCAAGAAATTCAGAAGAGATTTTATGTGATTGGAATTGAATCTGGCTTGTTAAAGGGCAGATATTAGTACTAATTCAATTTTATTTTTAATTTAGTTAGGCCACTAATAAGAGTTTTCTTTAAAGAGAAATAAACCTTTTAAACCCCTACAAATACAAGTGTGGAGACAAGTGATTATGGAATTGTGAACTGCAAAGCAACTGTTATATTGCTCTGACTGAGTGAAGCAACACCATTTACCCAACTTTTTTAGCAGAATCAAAAACTGGGGGCAAACCCTGAAGTTCTTCTTTAGATTTTTTTCTCAAGCAAAGTTTTCTTTGCAGTCAGTGGTGGGTGGAATACTCTGAAAAGGAACAATTAGGTCCAATTAGATGGAAAGAGGACACTGAAAAGTAAATAAAGTGTGGGAATCAATAAATTAAGGCAATTAGCACCTGCAAAGAAGTATCAGAACACTGTATTGTGTAGACACAATTTCTTGTCAATTTTAGCTTACTTTATTAACACTTACTAGATAATCTGACATTTCTCATTACAAAAATTGGTTTTAAATATTTTTAGCTTATAGTATTTCTTTCATATATTTGTGTTATATTGATCAGTCTAGAATTTAGCCCTTATTTTGAATTACTTTTTTCAACAGTTTCAGTTTAGCCTTTTGGAAAGCATTGATGAAGATCCATTAAAACAAAGAAACTGTCATAGATTACTAAGTTTAAGGAGATATGTCCAAGGATAATAATTTGAGAAACTCTTTTAACTTCATATTTTTAGGTATAGATTTGCTACTGGAGCATTTCTGACAGAAGTGCAGAGAGGTCATAGGCAGGCAACCTGAAGTTTGAGGAAGACCTTGGAACAACGAACTGATGAAACAGGAGGATGAGAAAGAATGTGAACAACAGGAGTTCTGGGAAGAAGAAGGATAACAAACAGAAATATATGGAGGAAAAAAGGAAGAGACTGGGAGAGATTAGCACTGGTGGGTAGTGAGCCTTGGTTTGTGCTTTGAAGATTTTAGGAATAGGTTAGCTAGACAAGAATAATATTAGTGAGACAAAAACCAGAGATGCTGAAAGTTCAGAGTAGAACACAAAGCAATTTAAACAATTTTTATAATATGTGTCCACAAGAATAAAAGTGTTTGCACATGCAGTTTTAATTCTATCTAATTTCCTAATTCTTTTTGTTTGTCTTTTGAGGGTGGGGAATTATGCCTAAAAGAAATACAGGAGTTTAAAGCAAACTGAAAAAGAACATTGTTTTCGACTGTATGGTGCCATACAGATGCCCACTTTGTCCATCAACTAGATTTAAAATTATGTCTTCATGTCATGGGGTGCTGCTATTCTAGAAATAATGTAATGAATGACAGTAGTTAATTGCCATTTAATCATGATAGAATCATATGTGAAATTCACTTTTCTACCAGAATTTAGAAGCAACTGTGGATTTAAGGAGCAGTAAGTTGTCTTCTGTATTTTCAAGGCAATGTTTTTCCAAGATTTGTATCTGAACAGACCATGTGGTATTTATTTGGATGGTTTTCTTTCTTTGTTTCTCTTTTATTTCCTTTCTTTAGGTTGAAAAATTTATAGTAGCAAATTCTATCTAGCCTTTTTTTACTGAGATAACTATTGCTATGAATACAGGTATTAAAAGAAGAAACAGTCTAAAAACATGTGAAAGACCTAATATTGCAATACTCTTAATTGGCATACATCAATTTGTAAGATAATTTTATATTAGTCCTGTGGATATGGCATTTTATGAGAAAAAGAAAGAAATTCTAGAACCCTTTAGAAATACGTGACAGGCTTCAGGAAAATCATGGGGGAAAATGTATAATATGATTTGAATATTTTTAGGAGATTAGAAAATAACCACACATAGAAAATCTTGCTAAGGTTTAGATAGCTTCAACAGTATAAATGAATTCTAATCTCCATAAAACTGTCAATCTTAACTGGCATTTGTGACAAAATAATCATAATGCTTATTCCTTCCACCATTCAGTCTGTAGAGGTGAGGGACCCTTGGCATAATTTGAGCTGAGAATCCTTTTATTGCTGTGTGAATATTCTTTCAAATATTGTATATTAAATGTGATAACTCTGTTTTATCTGGAGTGCTTGAGCTCTCTTGCATAAACACAATTCTATTTTTGTTGTAACTCCTGTTATAATCGTCTTTGAAAACTGAATCACATTTGAATGATACCTCACAGCCCAAAACTTTCTCTGAATACTAGTTGAAAAATATGTGAAATAGTGATAGTCATCTGAACATACTTTTTTCTTCTTCATTGTAATATGCTACACTTTGATTAAGAAGGGCTGAGGTGATGAGACAAACGTGAGACAATTGTTTTATTTGCTCTGCTTTTGTCTTTTCAAAGCTAAAGTAGCCTTGCTATCAGGCCTTAGGTTGATTTGGTGTACTGTTCTCAGTAGCTACTCTGTCAGGATTAATACATGAGTAAAATAAAATGTGTTCCAAAATGAAATTGGAGTTGCCAAAAGTGCAACAAGAGAATTGCTGATATGGAAGAAATGCTCAGTCAATTCATTTTATTATATAAATAAATTATACTTTTTGAGGGAAATTTAGCAATGTTTGCTGCTGTAGTTGCATGATACTGCAAATCATTAGCATATTTTGAGAAGAAGCATTCTCTCACTTCACCATTATAAATATTTATTAATTGTTTTCTGATTTGTTTTAGAACAGAATTCTATGAAACATTTGGGAAAAAATAATTGTACTGCATCCAAGCTACCGCCACAGATTGGGGTACCAGACCCCAACAAGCAAATATATGCAGATATAAATAATGATAATAGGTAAAACTTACTGTACCTGTGCATCAGTTCAGGGTATTGGAGTGATCATTCTCTGTAACTGATACTGAAGTAAGGCTCCTTTCTAATTAGTCAGGGGGATTTTTAGCTATATGCAATCTAAAGACATTTCTGTGTAGGCTGTCAATCATGAGCAGTTGCACTAGTTTGCTACACACTTCCATACGTGCTTTAGTTGTACCTTAAATAACCTTTCTTTGCATTTCTCAGTCATTTATAATTAGCACTGATACCATTAGACATTATGCTTTTGAGGTTTCTCCTATCCTCTGCTACTGCTTTTGTATCCTTTGAAATAATTTGTTGTTTTTTTCTTCAGAAGCCGGTGAGATGTGGCTTCCTGATAACATTGCATTTATTATTACAGTGCCGTTATGGTATTTCCTTATTATTATGTGGTTAATCTAGGATCATTCAGTCTACAAATATAATAGGGTCATTAAGAAATTTCTGATAGATGGATAGACAGTCATTACACTCATAACTACTTGTTACTAATATCTGTTGTCATGTTATCTCTAGTCCTTTATCAAAATTGCATTTTTACAGTGATAAATTGTTACAGTTGTAACAATGTAAATTGTTACAGTGTTGTTGCATTGTTTCAGTGATAAATTGTCACACGAGGTATGTGCTGCTATTTCATAAGAAGGAACTGATGTCTTGTTTAGACTTTCATAGTGGTTGTTATACCATCTCATAAGTGAGGGAAACATACAGAATCCTACAATCATAAAATGCCAAGTCCACCTGTAAAACATGTCCCTAAGCACCACATCTAGAGGTCTTTTAAATACCTCCAGGGATGGTGATTTAACCGCTTCCCTGGGCAGCGGATTCCAATGCATTGCAACCCTTTTGGTGAGGAAATTTTTCCTAATACCCAATCTAAACCTTGCCTGACCTAACCTGGGACATCTCCTCTTGTTCTGTTGCTTATTACTTGGGAAAAGAGACTGATACCCACCTTGCTTTCAGGCAGTTGTACTGAGTGATAAGGTCTCCCTGATCTTCCTTTTCTCCAGGCTGAACGACCCCAACTCCCTCAGCTGTTCTGCACAGGACTTGTGCTCCAGGCCCTTCCCTATCTCCATTGCCCTTCTCTGGACACACTCCAGCACCTCAATGTCTTTCTTATAGAAGGGATCCCAAAATTGAGCACGGTGTTCAAACTGCAAATGAAAGTAAACTAGTTCAGTGAACTACATTATTAAAACAGTGTACAGGGAACATTTGATCACAATTAAAAAGAAAGTGTGTAACAAATGAAATGTCCTTGGGATTGTTATGGATGCACACTCCCAAAGAAGTTCACTGGCAAACAAAATGAAGAAGTAGAAAACATGCATTGTGGACTTGCAATGCAGTGTGCTACTGCAAATGCCTTGAAATGTATGATTAGAATTTCATAAAATTTTGATAAACTGAAGAGGTATTTTAAACAAACACGAAGAAGTATGGTAGTATCATGTATACAAAAAAATCAAGCGTGCAAACTTATTTGAAAGAATTGAAGAAATCAAATAAAATTTGATGGCCCTTAACAAAGGTTTGTAAGGTAGTCTTACTAAATTAGTGTGAAAGGTCTGACATAAATATTGTGAATGCACATTCTAGCATTGTTGTACTTGGACACGAAAGAACCATGCAGACAACTGCCAGAGAGAGAAGCCAAAAAGAAGGGGGCTGAGAGACCCCGGACTTTATTTATATATCTTCTAAGAAACCACCGTGGATTGGAGGGAGAAATTGCTACCCCTCAGTCACACTGGTCAAAGGAAAAATCTATCAAACATCTCTGCCCAGGAGAAAGGAATACAAACAATAGAACACAGTTAGAAAAACATGTCTATGTTTACAGAAAGTGCATGAGAAACTGTTACAGAAGAATGAAAACATCGAAGAACTGCAAAACTCAGGGCAACATAGCATGAACCTAAATGGGAACTTAATCACCTGGGTTGCTAATCCGTGGTGATGACTGAAAAACTTAACAGCAGTAAATTTGTTGTCAACTCATAGGATCTTAGGGACTTTGAGAGTAAACCACAGATTTTATCAAGAAATACTTTTTCACACGTTTTATACTTTAAAGATTTGATAAAATTTTGAAATTACAGTAACGTAGAGCTGAGACCAGGACTTTGGAGTAGGACAGCACAGAAAACCTATAGGTCATTTGGAAAGTGTGTATTAAGGAACAGTACATCTTCACTAAATTTAACAGAACCTTATTTAAAAAGATACATGTGAAAGGTAAATTCTCGTTACCTAGAATTAGAATAGTTTGTGATCTTGTGAAATTGCCCATGTGCAGGGACACCACAGAGGTCTTCAAATAGATAGCTTTTTTGAAGAGGGTGGTGAAGCTTCATGTAATTAAATCTTTAGTTGTTTGCCCCTAGGTCTAGGAACGTGGACACTCAGCATGTATATGTGGCAATATAAAAGGGCTGGAAAACCACCGAAAAACAAAGGGAGGAGGGGATTTGTCACTGATGCCTTGTCTGTAAGAACCTAAAACAGAAGCCACATGAAATTAGGAGAGTAAAAAAAGGGCCTTCAAGGTACATTTAGGTCAGACAGAGCCCCCCTAGGGGCTACACCCAAAATGGATGACAGGTCATGGGTTTTCATACTTTTATAAATTTGGTACATTAGCATGTTAGGATTTAATCTTTCAATTACAGCTTCAGATAATGAAGTAATTTACCCCCAGTTTCCTCCCCCCATCCCACTTTTTGTTTACGTTTTTTGGGGCCTGATGCTGTAAGATGTCCTTGGGTCTCGGGCCTGGAGAGGAGTTATTTTGTCTAACCAAATGGGATAACAGCAGCTAACACTCTGTATATGGAGCTTAGAGTTACACACCAAAGAATTGCAGGATTACAAATGTATGAAAAATATAAAAGCTAAAATCCTAAGGCATCATCATTAAGTGGATCTGTCATTCTCTCTCTACGTTTCAGTGATGTAATTTGTACCTCAGAAGATGTTCAACCAGTGGGCTGAAATAGGGTGACTCTGAAGTATTAGACGAATATTGAGTTGCTCTTGCCAGCTTGGAAATGTCCCAGAACACTTTCAGTCTGGACTACTGTTCTGGCTTCAAGAGTATTTTACTTGCATAGTTTTGATGCACAGCACGAAGACAAAAACAGTCCAACTATTCTGTATCATAGAAAACTGTGTACACAGATTACTTTTCAGTAAAGAGTCCAAATTCGGACTGTATTTTTATCATTTCTAAACAATACAATTCTTTTTAGCATAAAAATTACTGAATTGAGGAAAAGAATTTAAGACAGAGAGACTGATATAGTGCATACTGCCAGCACATCTGGAAGACAGTTATTCTCTAATTACCCAAGAGACAGAAGAGAAAGCTGGCAGCTTTGCTGCTATTATAAATCCCATCACTTCTAAAGGAGTTAATGGCTGCCCAACTAATCAGTCTTTGTTATCTTGTAATATTCAGAGACAAAATAAAGGCCATAAAAACAAAAAGCAAAGAAAACTCACTGGTCTGGTACATTAAAATGTGTGGTTTTGTCTTTCCAATGCACTCCCAACATATCTGTCTTACAGTGTTTAATTTGGTTTTAAAATGTGCAAGCGTTTAGTTGTTTGGATGAAGATTGGTTCTGTAGATGGAATGGCTGTTGTGGTTACTAACTTACCATCTTTCATCTCATCTTCTGAGATGTGCTCCTAACCTATGCTTAAAATGGCTCTATCAATTTTACCACCAGCTGCAGAGCAGGTTTGCCTGTAACAAGCTTGTTTCCTTTGTTCTGAATTTGACTGTAAAAGAAAAGAGAACACCATGTGTGAAAATTCATAGTATTTGTCTCCCTTTTCTTTGAAGACAAGAGCAACAAATTACTTACCTGTCAGTAGAACTAATTGAAAAAAAAATCAAATTCTATTAGTGTACAGTACACTCATTGAAACAGATAAGCTGAAAAATATATTTGCTAAATGACATAAATAGCAGCCCAATTTGGAAAGGGTCCTGAATATCATAGGGAACATTTTAACATAGCCAAATTGTTGCCAAAATTCACTAACAGAATAAGGAGAGACTTTCATATCGCACAAGAAAATTCTACTTATATCAGTTTCTAAGTTATAGAGTGCTTAGAAAACAAAAAATGTATGGTACTTACCTTCCTCACTTACTGAGGGATGGAGTGAAAAATAATCTTAGATGATGATCAGTGAGATTCCCTTCTGAAGTTGATAAAACTGAATTATGTCTCACTAGGTCTGACACATATTATATTATCCCATACTTCATAAAAAAGGCACTAGTTCTTCTCTTCAGTGTCCACTGAATAGCTTTCTTCAGGGGTGCCTGTGTCTAGAGCAGTAGTGAGTCACAGTATAGTTCTAATTACTTACTGATTTTTTTTGTGACTGGAAAAGATCTGATGTAAGTAGATGTAGTCACATATCCAGAGTTTAAGAAGCAACCAGTTGTCTGTTGGTAGTATATCAGTGCCATATGATAAGCTGCAAGCTCATCTTCCTCAGAGTTCAGGATTTTGAACACCCAGCTCCAAACACGTGCTTTTCAAGTTGTAAGGCAATACTGTAATATTTCATTGCATATAGAATCTCCTGCTCTGAATTTCACATTCCCAGAGTTCATGGGTGAGTGCAGGCCTGTGCTGAAGCTTTCTCAGTCATTTGCTGTAGGTTTTATGTTGGGATTTTGTTTTTTTTTCCTCCAAACATATTTTAGCTGGCATATAGAACTTACCTGATTTAAGATGAACAACTATACCTCGTTTGGGCTGACATCTTACAACAACATACTTCTCAGTAATTGATCGGCTCTGCTCAGATGTAGCAATGAATGCTTTCTTCTGAATGGCCTTGCTGCTCTGTTCTTGTGTCTTCATGGAAAGGTGGGGCTGTCAGAGCACAGGAGAACAAAGCAGCATGGCTGGGACCATAACAGATTTGCAGGTGCATCTGGGGTTTGTCTCAGCAGCTCGCTCCTCACAGGAGTGGGATGTGAGTAATAGCCTCATGCTGCTTTGAGTCATAGCAGGAAACTTCATCAAAACAGAAAACTGCCGGGGTGTTTTTTACTGTGTACCTTGTCATCCCACCTTGTTACTGTCTCGTGGGAAAGCTGGTTTGTGAATAGAAACTTTTTTCCTTGTGCCCTAAGTACAAGAAGACTCTTCCAAAATAGCTGACTGATTTTCAGTTGATCAGAAACATAAAATCAGTTGATACTATCCATCCCCACACAAAAATAGCTAGTCAAAATAGTCCAATTGTATTTCTCTCTGCTTTGCTGTCATGGGATACTTTTTTGTTGAATTGTTTCAGGGAACCACGTGGGGAGGTTTGTCAAACTGCCATTTAGTGAGCGTGGCCAGACTGACTTTGAGTGTTCTGCTTCCCATTTTGCAGCATTTTTGCAGTCTCCAGATCAGATTTTTAACAAGTATTATTTATGGCCAACACATGACAAAAAGAAAGGCTTATGTTACTTGAGTTTGTAGTAGAAAGTAACTTGAGGAGAAAACAAAGGATCTAACATTTTTTTTTGCCTCATGCTTAGATCAGGGACTAGCTAGGTAATTACTTGAAGTCTTAATTCATGCCAAACACTCATTGCCAAAAAGAAGTAAAGATTTGTTTTTTTGGTTGCATGAATTAACTTAGTTCAAGAAGTATTTTCCCAGCTCTGGCGATCTGAAAAATTCAGAAATCTCTTCTCACATCCTGGTTTACTATTCTGGGTTATTATAGCCGTTGAATTCTTAATAGTTTACTTTAAAGGCCTGTGGGAAGAAGAAATGAAAGGAGTTACAATTATTTTTTCTTTTCCTTAACCCACATAGTGTTCCTATAAGAGTTTCACATGGCAGAGAAAAAAAGGAAAAAATACTGCAAAAGAATAGATAATTTTCACATATAACTTGGAATATCTTTGAGAATTTCAGTTTCTCTCCATCCTATTTCAGCTGCTATGGTCATTAAAATCAACATATCATGACACTATCCCTGTTTTCCTCAGTTATATACCAGTCACAAAATCAGAGGCCAGACTGATCACAGTGAAAGAATATTCGAAGGGGTATCTATGAATTTTACAAAGTTCCTGCTTGTGCATCTGAATCATGTACTTTCTGCATTTTCTACAGATTTTTGAAAGAACCTTTTCTTTATACTGTCTTGCTTTTGAGCTTTTTGTTTTCTAGCTTAGTATTATGAAAATACACTCTGAACTATTTCCACACATTTTTTCAGAAAAAAAATATTTCATTTTAGCAGTAAATAATTTCTTTTAGATGGTCATCTCCATACATCTTTTTGAATTCTAATACAGCAGAACATACATATTTGTTAATAAGACCTCTGTATTCTCTGTAACTATAAAATAGCATTCAGTACTATGCAAAAGAAAGGGAGATGACTGGGAGAGAACTGATAGAGTTTGTAATTCAATAGCTGTGCAGAATTCTGTGGCTGTGGATTGATGATAGAAATGGGTCAGTGGTTTGCTGATTTTGTTCAGAAAGCTTCCCTCATTTTATCCCTTCGCTGTGTTTTCCTCTTCAGAAAGCAGTAGAACAGCTATTTAGTTGTGTCACCTGAGAGACAGCTGAGTGAACTGGTCCTGTTTTAGAAATACATAAATCATAAAATAAGTACATAAGCTCTCCACTTCCTCTTACCAGCTCAAATAATTTATTATAAGGCTTTAAATCTGGTTCCACAAGCAAATATTCTTGTATTCTGGCACCAGCTGTGCACTGAGGTAGAGGGCACAAAGAAATGGTTGGAAACAGGAGCACCTAAAACTAGTGTTGTTGCCAAGGGCATCTTAACATGAAAACACAGCCTTAGAATAATATTAGAAAGAGAAATATTTATACTCTCTGCAGGGAACTGTATCTGTTTTCTCTTGTGTTTGGTTAATGTAAATTTAAAAATAGAAAAATGTATTAAACCATCAATGATTGTCTCCATTTGCCGCTAATGAGAGAGAAGAGAAAATACAATTTCATCACAATTCTTGCCTATTGGAGGCTTGAATCCTGAAGTTATTTTTTTCTGTCTTGATGTTTGTTAGGGCTTTTCTTCTGAATATTTAAAATTGTAATGACTGAAGTAATTATTTGCTCTGTTAAGACTTTCATGCTTTGCACCCATTCCAAGGTGACCACTGGTCATATAAAAACTGTGAAGTAAGGGCAAGTGAACATAACTTCTTGAAAGTAAAATTCTTTTCTATAAGAAAATTGGAACATTCAATTTTTGTGACACTGAGTATTAGATACTTTTGGCATCTGCTGTGGGAGTACAGTAAAACCTTTCATTAGGTATAATCTTTAGGAATCACAATATTATCAAATCTGACGGGATTCTCAAAAAAAAAAGAAAAAAAAAGTATTGTTATGGTTTTTGCAGATAGTTTGCTTATAGAAGGTTTACTTCTTCCCAATTTAGATGCTTCAAGGATTCAATATATTTTCCTCAGAGATACCATTTTAATTCACGGATTTTTGTACTCAAGCTACATAAAAGAGCATTATTGACCAGTCAAAGGAATCAAATAATGACTTCTTTCTTCATATATTCCACGAGGAAAGGAAAGAGCTTCAAATGAAATGCTAGGTCATGCTTTGTAGAAATACTTCTCTGTCATACTGTCTTTCACCTTGTGAAGGCTTCAAAAGGGACAAGAGAGTGAATCACACTCAGTACTTGAAATGAAACTGAATTTTCTTATCCATATTGTGAGACTGAGTACTCATTCAGAATTCATCCTTTCTGGCCATATTTTTGAAATCCAGCACAACACTTGTGAAGGCTAACTATGATCTCTTTTATTCATATGAGCCAACAGTAGCTCATGGGAAAATGTGGTATTTCAGTGTAGACATTGGAGTACAACATTAATAGAAGAAACTTCTACAATTTCTTTTTACTTAGATTTTCTGCTCAGAATTTCATATGAGAGCACAGTTAGATTCCAGATTCAAAATCCTTAAGGAGTCAATGAAGATAGTTAAAATTAATATAATGTATTAATATATTATAAATGGCTAAATAAAGGCCAGAAATGGCAAAGTAAATAGATACTCAGGTTTTTTTTCTGAAATGTGCTTTCTGTAATGGCCATACTGTCTTTCTAACTCATGCATCCAATGAAATGAGTAGAGGAAAGCTATATTATTAACAGTAAAACACTGGAGCAAATTCAGAGTGAAACTTCTTTCCTCAGGTTCTGATATTCAGTGTTTTCTGACCTAAGGAATTAATTAGAAGTGTCGTAAGTGCTACTCCCTGGTAAGCATTTTCCCTCTGACTTTGTCTACATTTGCATCAGATACAACAATAAGTTCCACAAAATTATTTTTAAGGATATGAAGAGGGATTCCTTTATTATTTTATTTATTGAAAAATATTTCCTCTCATGCACCTATTTTTTGTATCATGAAACAGTGAGCACTTACTCCATGTTCATTTTTACCATGGCAGTCATGATTTTATGTGCTTGCACAATCTCCTCAGGCATACCTTTTCCAGACTGAGGCAATTCCATTGTTTTAGTCTATCCCATTACAGAATCTGTTAGATAATTTTGGTATCTAGTCTTTCACTTCTCCATACATTTCTACTGCACCATATCTGTTCTGAAAAACAGCAACCCTGGTTCCAGAAGTTGTGTTGACATTTCACAATTTTACAATACATATCCCTTTTCTACTCTGTTTCTTCTTTTGTTTTCAACCAGTTTGAGTGGTACTGCGGCCAGGCTTACTGCTTTGTATTTCCCCAGTCCCTATCCAATCTCTTGGAAGAACATTTTTTTGTCACATTTCCTAGTTTTCGCACTAGTAATGGGGCCAGTTTAAAGGCTGTTTCATTCACTTTACTTAATCTTTGGAATTTGCATTTGAGTTGTTCAGCTCTTGTGTAACTGCTGTTGTGTTGCAGTAATCTTTTATTATTCATTTTATTGATTATTTTCCAAAGCCTCTTTTATTAATGCTTTCACTGAGACAGCTACTTGTTTGATGCCAGGAAAAACCCAACAAAAACCAAAACAGTGGTTTGGATGTCACTCAAGCTTCTTGGTAGATTGATGCAAAGAATTAATTTAATTCCTTGTTTTAATTTTTCTCTTACAGCCTTAAGTTCTTTGAACATTTCTTTTACTTGCTGATAATATTTTGGCCCTGCAGGCCCTGTTGACACTGGATATTCTTATTTCTGAAGGTTTTTATGTCTCAAAATATTCTTTGCCCTGACTTAAAATGTTACATTCAACACATTAAAATTTATGCTCATCTCTGTTTTATTTAGCTGGATACAGCTTTCACTTTTTAAAGAATGCATTTTAAAAATAATTTCTGCCAGTTTCTGATTATTAAAAAGCCAGCTTTCTTTTGGTCCTTTTCAAATGTGTCATATATATTCAAACTTACAGTTTATGTTAGTGTTTATGAAAATTTAAATTCTGCCTAAAAGACTTTTAACAGTTCCATTTAATTTCAGTTTACTGACTTAAATACTTAAATATAGTTGATCTCTTTGAAGTGGATGTTACTGACTTAATCTTTTAATTTATTAACCTTATCTCGTTTCTTCTTTAAAAGACCATAGTATCATCTCCTCTGTAATTTTTTTCATTTCCATGTATTAAACAAATTATTATTACAATTTCCAAGTTGCCTAAAATGCCAGTGTCCTCATTTGTACTGACTTAATTAATTTGAATTACTTTTCAATGCCTGGCTGCTGTCTGTACTATGTATCTTTTCCTAATGCCTATCACTTTGGAGCTGTCATTTCAAAAGTCTGTGTTTCCTTAAAAAAAAAAAAAAGTTTATATTTTTTTTTACCAAGAAGAGAGATTTCCTCTGATAGGTAAATGTGCATCTTTTCCCCTTTCCAATGAGATGAAAACTCAACAGAGATCATTACTCTAATATCTCCTTTTCAGAGAACTTGTGATACTGTTTGCTCAGAGAAGGAGTTCAAGTTCCTTAAAATCCAAAACGATCCACTATCCTTTACCATCTCTTTTTGCTTTTTGTTGGAGTTCTAAATCCCACAGCTGTGTTTCTGCTTTTACCTCTATTACCATTCACTCATTATTAAAACATATAGAAATTCTTGCTCATAGGAAATGCAGATTGAATACATGCAGATTTCCTGACCTGGACACACCAAGATTTAAGGGAGAAAACTAATTCTGGCTTTTATATATTAATTTAGGCTAAAACTACAGCAAACAGGATTTTTGAGGAAGATGTAAGACTAACATGGAGTAAGTCATAACTCCACAGGCATGAGCTCTTCCCTTCAGATGTAGACACAGATACAGTAAGGGATCATTGAAAAATAAATTTATATAAACACTAATAAAATAATTCAGTACTACATAAACCTGCAAATACATGCATAGTTTCTGAATTGTTTCAAAGAATGCCAAAGGAAGCTTTGACACATTTTTGGCATTTAATCTTCCTCCTTTATATTCTGTGAAAATTAGTAAGATTTGCTAGGCAAGCCAAGTCATCTCCACCATTGTTTCTGTACTTTCTGTATCTCAAAACTCACAACATTTGCTTAACAAACAAACTGTTATGTAGACAGTAACAGCATCTTGTTTGGTAAAAATTGTCTTAATTATAATGGAATTTATTATATTAATCCATATTGACTTATCTTACTGGTTAATTTTAGTGAACTCATTAAAAGGTAACATTTTGCCTTCATTAGTTAAGAGTAACTATACATAGCATCTCTTATATTATGTAACAGTTATTATATTTTTGGCTCTTTCTTTTTTTTTCCCCAAGAAATAATTTTGTCATTTACAAACCCTTTATAATTGTATTTTTTGTTTTAGATGGTCATTATTTTGTTTATTAACTCAGTGACAACATTCTCAACCTAGAAGAAACAAATAGCAAAATAGCAGCTTCCTTG
Organism: Climacteris rufus; assembly: GCA_013398175.1. Classification (NCBI taxonomy): domain Eukaryota; kingdom Metazoa; phylum Chordata; class Aves; order Passeriformes; family Climacteridae; genus Climacteris; species Climacteris rufus. Next base: position 268,242 of record VZRZ01002841.1, read on the forward strand.
CATGAACATTCCCTCATAATATATGTGTTGCATATAATAAAGTACTTTTTCAACAGTCTTGAAACTTCAAATTTGCATGAATCAACACAATGTTTTGCTTTCCAGATGACGAAAAGCATATTATAAAAGATTGAAAATGTCATTTATGCTGGGGTTTGTTTTCACTGCAGATATTTTCTAAGATTAATTGTTGGCAATTTGTATTTTAAGAAGATGCATAATTTTTTTTCTGTAATTTTCTCCAGAATTTAAAGTAGTCACATTTCTAGTCACAACTTTTAAGTATCAGCACTATAATTGTTTAAATAATCTACATCAGTTATAATATAATATAATATAATATAATATAATATAATATAATATAATTAATATAATATATATCTGTGTATATATTTCTGCACTTTCAATGGGAAGTTAGGCAAATACCCGTGAAAATTAGTAAGGTGATACCAAAAAAAAAAACAAAAGCTTTTTATCTTACTGTTCTATGATCTGTTTTTTTATCACCTTCATGTTACCAGAAAGAGTTTTAAACCATCCCTAGGATTCTCTTTCAGGTTAAAGTATTTTGTAGGTATAACCAATGTATGAATACCAACTTTCTCCATTAAACACAGTAACAATAATGAACTATTGTTTTCTCATGAGTGTCAGTTCGCAGTTATTTTATTCTGTGTGTTACTACTGATATTTTTCAGGTTGGTGTTGTTAATGGAAATTTGTGACTGGTCACTCATGCTTGTCCTTAACTCTAGCTATTAGTAATGAAAACTTTCTCAATCAATTCACAAACTTCAGTTTTGATGATGCTGCTGATTTAGTGCTATGAATTTCTGCCAACGTTAAGCTTATGAAGCCCTAAGCTAATTGGCTTTCCAATTTCACAATTGAAGTAATATTGTGCCAAATTTCTTGGAACATTATTCTGCAGAAGTTCGTGCACAAAATTGACCCATATGAATTGTTTGCCATCTGTTAATAAAACCAGAGCAAACAAACCACAAACCAAAAGTAAAAGAAATTCACATCCTTCATGCAGAAGTTGACAATTTGGCATGCAAGAACACTGTAGAAGCTTGCATTCAGACTCGCACGTTTAATGACACTGTTCTCTAACAAAGAAAGGAAAATCTGTAGTAGTGGTTATAGAATAAAATATGCTAGTGGATGTTTCCTGCTGCACAGCTTTTCTGGTCTCTTCAGCAAATCAAACGTGTCCTGGGTTTGTTTCATGGAAGATGCTGTACACTTCCACAATGGTTACAGTGGGTGTAGCAAAGTTTACAAAGAATGTTTCCAACTGGAATAAAAGTAGAGAATGCAGAGACTGAGTAATTTATCTGACAGAAACATGGATGCCAGTTTGAGGGGGTTTTGAATTTAAGTGGTGTAGTCTGCTGAAGAAGAGTTGGCAACACAGGCAGGCTTATGATTTTAATGTGCATGGTGACATCTACAGTGCAGTGATAATTAAAAGCAAAAATGAGAATCAGTTTATTTGCTTTATTTTCCTATTAAAAATATCTTGTCAATCCATTTTTACACTGTCATTTTTCCTTTGACATTTCTTTTATAAATCCAATAAGCACTTAACACTATTTTTCTTCTTATTATTTACAAGGAGATTTTCAAATGGGCGTTACATCAGATTGTAGCAATTCAGCACTACATATTGTATACATTTAAGTTTGTGAATGAAGGTGGCAACTACTACTGTACCATGTTTTTAAAGGCTAGGTCAGGAATTATTCTAAACAATGGAAAATGAGCATTTCAGCTCTGGCTTCTGCATTGAAATGCCAAATTTTAGAGTTAGTTTCATTGGCTTTCCCCTGAGGGGCTTAGATTTCTCAGACTGGGTTCTGAAACATGCTGATTGAGGAGTAGCCATAAGGGTGCAGAATAGAAAATTGTATCATAAGGCTATTCCTTCTTTGTCAATTGAAGGGTTATTCAGAAACATAGTTTAACAATTTCTTGTTGGAGAAAGTCTTTAAAATCCTTTTAAAACAAAAATCAGCCTTTTCTCTTTAAAAACACTTTGTAGCTAGGTTTTCTGTTCTAATATCCTGAAGAAAACAATTACTTGAAGATCCAGATATGGATCTCCTCTATCATAGGTGTGCCAATATCTACACAATCACATAAGGATAGGAAAGAGCAGTTCCTGTATTTTGCTCTTGCTTAATTATAAGCAAGAAAATGGTGTAGTTCTGCCCAAAGAGTTGTTGCTCTGTGGAAACTGGAATGGGCCTTGAGGATTTGTGTTGCCCATGTCCAATGACTCTGTAGGGTTGAGCATTCCAGCGAGTTCCCTGATGTTTCTCTAACTTGTTTAGAAACAGACTTTTAGTCACTGTATTTTAGTATTTCATGATCAGTTTATATCTTTTAGTACTGGGAGGATTTTTTAGGCCACAGGTCTGGATTTATGCATTCCTTGCATTCAAGTTTTTCTGTTGGCAACTAAGTACTTACTTGGATCTGCTTTTAATGATATTAAAAAAAAAAAAAGATGGTATGTTTTTGTTTGCTCATTTTGATGTTGCTGATGGGGTTTTCTTTTGTTTGTTATGGTGTGATGTTACCTTTTATGTACTATGCCTTCCAGCTTGTTTTTAAAAGATATGCAAATAGATTTGTAAAGATGAGGCAGTGTCAGGAACGATATTTTATTTTTTGGTGTCAGAAGAATTTATAAACAAAGGCATTTACCTGCAGGAAAGTGATAAAGGGTTGTCACTGACTTTAAGTTGAGAATGCACAGTGTGCACGATGATGTTCCCCAGCAACTTTAAAAAGGCAGGCTAGTCAGTGTGGAAATATACTTCTGCATGTTTGCATTCTCTTTCTTCGATGTCGCTGCCTTCAGTCTTGTCAAATTCTGCAAAAGGTAACATTTAGCACATGAAGGCATTTGAAGAAAAGATAAATGATGGTAGAAAATGGGATGTTGTTACTTTTGTATTGTCGGGGACAGAAAATTCAGCCACTGTTTTTGTCAGAAGTTGTGCTACAAATATTGAGCAAACACAAAGCCTGAAGTTTTCATTTTGTTTTAATATCTCTTCAAGACTTTTTCAAGAGCAGAGAAGCAACTACTTGGGCATTGACCCAGTTTATAAGCAGAAGATATATTACGGGTCATAAGAATAAAACGTGCATCCAGATCGTTTTTTCTCTCTATCAGTGCCCATAAGCTGATACTCAGTGAGCAGAAAAAGCAAAACAAATTTATGTGTTTTTCACAACTGATGTCCCAACCTTCAGTGGTTTCTCACCCATGAGCTTTCCTAAGTGTTCCATGCTTGGTAATCCTTAACAGATCACTTCTGCAGGGCCTTCCCAGCCAGCCTCTCCTTGAATCCACTGCTGTATTTGCATCTGCAACACTCTGCCAAAAATCCATCTATGGCTTCCTACCTATTGCCAAACAAGCTGCCTTCCGTGACTGGTTTGAACCTGATTCTTGCTGTCTTCATCTCCTACCCTCAGTGCCTGTCTTCATCTTCTACCCTCAGTGCCTCTATTGCAAGATTTGGTTAATAGTTTTCCCCCAGCTCTCCTACACCACATTGCTTTTTTATCTCAGACATCTGTACTTTATCCACCTGCTCTGCTGGCCTCGCCATCCCTTCTCCAGGCTGAAGAGGCCTTGTTGGTCATCTGACAGGAACCTTTTCATACCTTTATAATAACTCTTTTTTACTCTCTGACCCTTCCTATTCTTCCTCTTGGAGAGGAATGAAAGATGGGATGAGCTCACGTGTGAGTAAACCATGGTCTTAGTGGCACAAAAATTCCCTCCATTTTAATCTGTTGCTTTTGTGACCATCCTTAGCATTTGGTTTACCCTTTTGACAGATACTGAGCACTAAGCATGTGTTTTTAGAGAACTGTCTGTACTGATGCTGAGGCTTAAACCCCCTCTTTTCCTAAAACAGATGGGCCTGGTTCCCTGACTTGTGTTAACTGATGTGTTTCCATGCTGAAATTTGCCCTGTTCCTTAACAGCCTTTCAAAAGTCTTTTGGAACCCCAAATATGTATTAAAAAATAGTTTAATATGGATAATTATATTTAGGTAAATTGCTCTTGTATTTTAGTGTATATGTTATCTTCTCCCTGTGTCACAATGTGAAGTTACAGTATATGCTTTTTAGTCATGCACCTAATTGCTTCTGAAATACAACTTCATTACAGGGACATTAAAATGGATTAATAATATGAGCTATATACCTTATATGAAAATTCCAACTTCTTCTCTCGATTTGAAATGAAAAAAAATGGCAGAAAACTTTACATTTCAGATAAATGTTTCTATACTTTTTAAGGAGAATGAGTTGCTACTTTCATCCTCTAAGATCAATGAATTAAATATGGGTTCAGTATAAATTTTATGCCCTCCTAACTGAAAGATCTTCGTGTGTTCCATGAGAAATTAATGCAAATTCAGTGTCTCAGGTGAAGATAGTAACCATAAATCTATGACTTAGATAGATAGATATTTTCCCTAAATGAGGATATAATCAATTAATACTGAACTGTAGCATGTTACAGTTGAGTGCTGAGAGGGAGTTTAGTTCTGTTAAACTATAGCAATATTGATAATAATTAGTTTTAAAATTTCAGTGATGATATATGTATGTAGTTTTTGATAAAGTATTAACTTACTCTCATGAAGCTGTTCTTTCAAAACTCAGTGTTTGAATTTAGCCTTCCTGCTTTTGGAGCATCCAGATTTACTAATGAGCAGCTTGCCTGGTCCATAGTAAATTATAGCTATAGGGAGCTAAATTTAAGGATTTTTTTGTACATAAATCATCTGAAATACATGAGGCAGAACTTTTTTTATTCTCTTTTATATCTGCAAAAGGATATGTGATTATGCTAAAAAAAAGGCACCTTTAGTTTGTAAGTTCTGTGGGGATTTTGGTTTTGATTTTGGTTTGAGAGAAAACTAAAAGATGAAACAATTTAAAAAGAAAAGAGTCCTAGATGTCACTATTGAAAATAGGAGTACATTGAACATTGTAGAGAACTTGAAATGTGATATGCATAACCTCACCTGAAGAAAATATGAAGGAATTAATCACTTGGCTTGTCTCTCTTGGAATTCCTAGTCAGCTTAGAAATTAGATTAGCAAATATTGCAGCAGTTTTCTTAAATCAGATCCTCAAAAAAAGAATTTTTCTTTCAGGAAATCTTTACAGGATCAGGGTCTGGAATAGCAAAAAAAAAAAAAAAAAAAAAAAAAAAAAAAAAAAAAAAAACATTTCAACAAATNNNAAGAAAGAAAAGAAAGAAAGCCATTCTACACATAGAGGAGACTATAATAGAAAAATATACCACAGTGATGGCAGGGTAGCTGAAAAAGATATGTTTATGTATTGGTCTATTGTGTACTCTTCTTCAGGTAAGAAAAGGTAAGACTTTTCTCCCCAAACTGAAATTATTTAAATGAGAGAAATAACATACAGGAATGTAAATATTCAGCCAGCTAATTATTGTTCTATAAAATATCTCTGTGATTTCCTTAAAAATTCCCTGCCCTACCAAATTTGCTGTTGCAATTCAAAATTCAAATTAAAGTGCTGATGCCTACAAAGGAGAATATATTTTATGTATAAATAAAGTGATTGTAACAGACTGCTCAAAAGACAGGAATTTTGTCCCTATTCCTATTGTTCAGTGAAGCATAAGCAGCAGCAATCATGCTCTCATGAAAGACAAAAAGAGTAAAATCCCATGTACCTTTAAAATAATTGGCTTTGTGTTTGTGCATGCACAGCAGCCAAGGACTTAATGAAAACTTTAAAATCTTTCATTCATACAGCCTCATAGAGTGTAAACAACCAGGTAGAAGACTTTGATAGACTGCCTCATTATAGTGGTGCCTGTGCCATTTAATCACAAAGCAAACAGCAAGCCAGTGGCCTCTTACAATGTAGAATGTAATTTTTCTATTTGAAAACTATTTTGCACAAGCCAAACTCAATTGCTTTAAAAGCAAAAGATGAGACACCTATTCCAACCTACTTACATTTATTTGCACACGTCTTCCTTATAACTCAGGATAGATATGCCTGGTTGATATCCAGAGCTGTCAAAATATTAGCATACAACCCTAAGTTTATTTGTAAAAAACAAATTACCTTTGACTATGAAAGTTCTTCATAATTTCTTTCTCTTTCCTTTTCTATTTCCTTTTATCACAATAGGCGTTAACAAAATCTGCATATTTGGTGCAGATGTTGGGATTTCTTTATAATTTTTCTAGAACTATTTTTCAAAATACAGGCCAAAATTCAGGTAAAAATGTGCTAGAATCAGATACAATTTAAATTCTATATTAAAAGTATTTGTTTTTAATTTCACAAACTGTTTTATCATCTGCATTTTAGGAATGAAGTCTAGTTGAGAGTTTAGTCCAATCCATTGTGTAATGCTGTCTTATCATAGACAAAGTTTCTTATTTTCAATCTTCATTTAAAAGTACTTAGTTTATAGCAATATTTGGGTATTTGCCAACTACTAAATAATTCATGTTTTCTTAATCATGAATGTGCTCTATATTAATTATAATACTTCATCTTACCAATATAATTAAACTGTAAGAAAATATGTAATTAAATCTTCCCTGATGGAATACAATTTATAATTGTCCTGGTTTAGCACCAGCCAACAGCTAAGCCACACACAACCACTCACATTCTTCCCTCAGTTGCACAAGGGAGAGAATCAGAAGGGTAAAAGTGCAGAAACTCATGGGATGAGATAAAGACACTTTAATAGGCAAAGCAAAAGCTGTCAAGGCAAGCAAATCAAAACAAGGAATTCATTCACTGTTTCCTGTGGGCAGGCAGGTGTTCAGCCATCCCCAGGAAACCAGGGTTCCATGACACATGATGGTTAGTGGAGAAGGTACAGACCAATCGCTCCAAACATCTCCTGTTCCTCCTTCTTCCCCCACGTCTCTGTGCTGAGCATGATGCCATATGGTATAGAATGACCCAGTGGTCAGCTGGGGTCAACTGTCCTGGCTGTGTCCCCTCCCAACTACTTGTGCACCCCCAGCCTCTTCACTGGTGGGGTGATATGAGAAGCACAAAAGGCTGGGTCTCTGTGTAAGCCCTGCTCAGTGGTAAAAGAACATCCCTGGATTATCAACTGGTTACAGCATAAATCCAAAACAGTCCTATACCAGTGACTGTGACGAAAATTATCTCTGTCCCAGTCAAAGCCAGCACAATAATATAATACTCAGCAGATAGAACCTCTCGTTAAGTTACACACAATTTTGTTAGTAGAATAAGTGAATATCTTTTATATATTTTGCTATCTTTATTTTTTTTTGAGAATGATGCAAATACTGGGCTACAAAGACTACGAAGCCTGTTAAGCATAAATAATTTTGTACAAATGTATACAGTTCTTCAGACCAAGAGTGGAATTCTGTTTTGTGAAGAACTGTAATGAAAGTCTGTGCAAGAACTTATATTCCAAACAGCTTGTCAAAGTGAGACCAAAGAGTCTTGAACTGTCATCTTTCTGCACAGAGCTGGCTTCTGCCCTACAATTACAGCAGGTTGAAGCATGAATTACTTCTGCCATGACATTTTCTTGCATTTTAGGTGAAAGTTTGAATCAGCAGATATTTGTACAGCTATAGCTGCTTTTTCAGTCAGTTTCACTGAAGCTAAATGGAGCCTGCTTATGTCTGTCAAGAGATTCTGTATGCAAATGTATGTATATGAGAAGGATGAGGTAGCTAGATACACTGAGTGATGATATCAACAGGGACCTTCTCTATGGCTACCCAAGTTCTATTGTCTAAGACGAAGTAGGAAATACAGATACTTTTTCAGGTATTCAAACTGCTCAACATTATTAACTTGATCTTTAATATATTACTAAGCTCAATCGTGCCAAAGGGAAGCAGAAAATTAAATGGCAGAAGCCCTTTATGCAGCAGCAGCAGGAGAAAGAGTGTCTGTGAACACAAAGTGCTGTCGGTGAGATAAACCTTCTGCTGTAAAGGTGACGTGAAATATGCAGAAGCTGCTCCAGGTCAGTATAAATCAAATTGCTGAAGTAATCAGGTTGCTATCTCTACTTTACATTTTGATTAATTAGATGCCTAACTAAAAGCCACTACAATTTACCTAGTCATTTTGCCTTGACGTTGTCTTTGTTTTGCTGTTTCTTCAAAAAAAAGATGCCAGGTGAACTATAAATTCTTTATATTCTTCCATAAGGCTTATCCATTGTGAATAGATACTCAATATTTTTGTTTCATGTGGACCTAAGCTACATGGGACAGAATAAGTAATTTCAAACTCAGGAAGTCAACAGCTGTTTTGCTTTATTTTACTTTCTACATATGCACATCATTGTTTTTATTATGTGCATTTTTTATTCTTTTCAATTATATTTAAAAATATGTATGAAATGTGGTGCCGGTTTCTGGACTGGATTCTCACAGAACTTGTCAGAGTTGTTCTTTGTCCTGCCCTGAAAAATCTGCATTTTTCAGTTTTCAGTAAAGAGATTTGTGGTTTGTGTCATGATAAAGCAGAGTCCTAATAGCTGTCATTTATCATCCAAAGAGGGACATGGATATGAAGAACAAGATGATTCCTATTAATGCTTCAGATAAATGAAGCTTGGCTTTTCTTTCATTTTCTTTAAGAAAGCATACTCATAAGCTCTGTGGGCTAAAACTCTTAGAGGGTCAACCTTTCTTGGAGGGTTTCTGTCACTGTTTTACCGGGAACAGAGGACACGAGCCAGTGCAGTGAGAGGAAGCAGAGGCAGCAGAAGCCGAGTTTGTTGTTGTATTTCCCTTTATATATGGTAAGAACCCATAAGGTGATTGGGCAGTGGTCACCCACCCCCTGGGGTGATTGGCTGAAGCCCCACAACACCCAATTCCAAAACACACTCTGTCTTGAATCAAAACAGAGCAGGAAAAACAGTAGGGGTCCAAGTGTTATCTTATTATTTTCATAGTTTGCATGGGAAAGAAGAATTTCTCAAGAGAGGCCCTGTGCAGCCACAGGTTTCAGTACATCTCTGCTTACAAACAGGAAGGTCTTCATTGTGTTCTTCTGGAATAAATGGAAGGTTTCCTATTGATTTAAATGCAAATCATACAAAAATAAAAAGCACATACATATGCAAGAGACCAAAGGAAAACTGCTGAATAGTTTGAATGTTTAAAAACTATATGAAAACTCCAGAAGAGCTTCAAATTTAATATGTGTGAAAAAAAAATGAAGTTTCAAATCTGGCTGATTTTGTTTGCTTGTTTACTCTATAAAAGACTACTGAAATTAAATGCTTACATTGAGAAGTTTACGGAGCTGACAGATACAACAATTAAGAGTTCCACCGAAAAGCTTCTCCTAATATTAGTTTTAAAGAAATACAATTCTTATAGTAATTATATTTGTATAAGAAATTAAAGAATGGCTGTAAATTGGTGTTTCTAATTAACAATTTTAATTTTTAAAATAATTAAATATTTTATCTTGTCATTGTTAGACATGGAAATATTTAATTTATATTTTTTCCCTTCCTGGACTTCCTTTCCAAATTTCATCCCCCATATTTTGGATTAACATATAGATACATGTTTTCATGGGAGTCACACAATGGGAATTGTAAGATTCTGGCCTTAGAGAAAATGGTAGCAGCCTGAAATACAACTTTAATGAGGCAGAAGCAACTCATCACCACTGGGTATTAATTCTAAATCTTTATGTTTGGAAAGTGAGAGATTTCCAGTTATTTATGTCAAAACTATCTTTATGTAACTTCAAAAAACTCCAATTTTTATCTATTCTGAAACTAAACACTTTGTTAGCTTGCTCTTCGCATGAGTTAGTGCTTATTTCACAAAACCAAGCTATATCTGCGATGACTGACATGACCAAAGGAAGCAGGCCTGCTGACCCAAAAGTTAATAATAAGAGATCTGGATAACTGAATTTGTAACTCTCTTTGTTACTCTCTTTCTGCTTACAGTGGTTGCCTGCAAAGCTGCTCTAGGTGTTAGAGAAACTGTAGTAATTCATTGTGCACAACAAAACAGTTTTCTCAGACTCTGACTGCAGCTATGCTAATTATAGTGTCTATATTTTAACTGTTAAAATCCTGCTTTAGCATAAGAAAATATAAGCTTTCAGAGTTAACAAAATGGTATTGCCATTTTAATTCCTTGGGATTTTTAGATCTAGAAATTTTTAGCACTAGTGAAATTAGAGATTTAAAGTTTTATGCAGGAATGTAATCATCATATCCAGTGATTTGGCAGAAGCACAGTGAAGAGTAGAGGTAATTCCACCATCCTGTCTCTTCTCAAAGCATGGCTTGGCTAGATTGTTTATACCAAATTACATATGCATCTATGTTGTATTTTAAAATCTTGTACATCTTTACTGACATTGCTTAAAAGTGTGCTAATTACTGTCAGTTGCTGTAATACTGGACACCTGTGAGCTTGGAATTAGACAAAGACAACCAATTCATTTTATGTAGGACACTGAACAGGGAGCAGATGGTAATAAGCTTCAGTCAACACCAAGCTGGGGAGGATTCACACCACCAAGCTAGATGTGGAAAACTCAAAATCCCTTGGCTAATCCCATGAGCCAGCCATTCTCCCTAATTGTGTCTTTCTATAAGAAGATGTACTTCATGTCTTCCAGTCTCAGCTGAATGAACAAACATGATTTAATGTACTGACTGTAGGATTTTACTAATCTATTTATTAGTTCCCCTTTCAAGGGAAGTTATAATGATGTGTTTTCACTTAAAGCAATTAGAATGTATTTTTAACAGGGGAAATGACTTAGATCATAATTACAGAGCATTATGCTGTACTTTTAATGATTTTGCTCTTTAGAAAAATGAACAGTGAGAATCATTTTGCATAAAGTTATTACCTTGCTCTAACAACCTAATACTAACTTCATTCTCAGGCTGTTGGATCACCACAGCTGCTGGATCAGGAGCTTATGTCTCAGACTGAAATAAAAAAGAAGAAAATGAATAAACATTTACTATTGCATCTGTAGCAACAGAAATATTTGAGTCTTTGTATAGTTTATAGCAAAACCAAAGCTAATTTTGGGAAGGTTTTACTACTGTTTTTTATGTTTATAGTTCCCAGTGTTGAATGTTTTAAAATAGAAAATTAAATCTAGTGCTATAGCAGAAACAAATCTATGAAACAGTAAAAGCAAGCATGCCTTGTCCTATATGTTCAACCTACAGGGAAGATAAAATAACAGACAGGACAAATGCAATTCCACTCCTTGGCCAGGAAGAAATTATGCAACACATCTTCTTGGCAAAGAGTTGGTTTAAACCCTTTCATGAGAAGAGTGGGCAATCACCAAATAGTAGATATGGAGCATGGCAGGTAGGTCTCCAGCCTCATGCATCCACTGCTTTGCATGCATTGTGTGATGGGGAAAGTGGCAGATGCTGTGGAGTCTGTACCAGTACCAAAAGGAAATTTCATCCCTCTTCTTCTCAGCTGCTGTGTCGACTCTTCTGTAAGAAGGCTATTTGGCTGAGCAGTTTTTGCAATGCTTTTCTCAAAGTACATTAAGGGAGCTATATACTCTTTCCTAACCCTGAGTCTTTCAGGAGGCATAGAAATTACTAAAGTAATTGATAGTCAATAAAAGAGAAATCTCACATTAGTGAGGTTATCTCAGTTAATCCTCTGTGCAGAGACCTAAATGAAAAATGAACTATTATTCTTCTCTTTAATTCTTCTAAGTTACCTCACATCAACAAACCTTCCTGTGGAAAGTAATTTTCTAAAAGCAAGCAAATAAAAAGCATAAATGGTACTGTGTTGTAAAAGCAAGATAATATGGAAAGGTTAGAAATTATGGATTTACAGCCAAATGGTTAGAAACAATAGTCCTTTGACAGTATTACTGTCATCTCTTAGGTAAATACTTGCACTTTGTAGATATTTCACTGCACAGTATATATTAACAAAGGGTGCTTCGGTGAGTTGGGCAGTCTGATAGGAGGGAGGTTCTAAACTCTACGTATTTCAAGCGAGAAAGTGGACAAAGCTGCTCATTGCTTTCCTAGACAAGAAATGCATTGGAAATGAGTTGGGGTGAGCTGGTAAAGTTTGGACCTTTAATAACTTCCTGAAATATGGGCCTCAGTGCAATGAGAATAAAAGTAATGGGGTTGAATGGGTTCATAGTACTGCACTGAAACTGAAAGAAATAGGAAGGCTGACAGGGTGGGATGGGAGAAGGTAGGGCTCAGCAGATAAGGGAATAGGAAGGGTGCAGTAAACACGTAGATTCACACCACAGCTCCGATCTCCTGCAGACATGTTCCTGATAAGTTGAAAAAAGGTTTAGCTTCACTTACGGTTTTTTGAGGTTCCCTCACTATCAGATAAAACATGGTTGTAAATTATAACCTATGTGCATCACAAAATACCTTCAGCCATCATACCAGTTCTCTTTTTCTCCACACAGCTAGATATTTCTCTTTTAAGATACCAGACATTGTGAATCAAAGCAACTAAGCAGGAGTTTGTGTGATACATATCATTGGAAGATGATCGAAGCCATTTTTTACCTCTTTTCTTACTGGCAGAAATATCTTAATTTGGTTATAGACCCATCTTGTAACACAGGGCTTTCCTTTAATCACGGAAGTGTATTAAACCCTCTAAGTGTGGAATGGCTGTCTGGTTAAGATGAGCTGGCTGGGTGTCACTAGAAGCATTTGGTTCTTGTAAAAATCTATCAAGACTTCACATTTTTGTTGTGAATCCCTGAAGGGGTTACAGGATTTGAAAAAAAAAAAAACTGATGCTGGCTCTTGGGACAGGTGTGTGAGCTGGAATTTTAAAGATGTGAGTGGAGAACAAGGAAAGTATGGAGGTTTGATTCAGAGCAGTTCTGTCGAAGACAGGGCGATGCTATGGAAGACAGAATATGTGTTCAATGTGTTATTAATTTTTCCTCCTTTTACTTTTTACTTTTCTGTCACAAGGCTGCTATTGTGTAGGCAGCTTGTCAGTGTACAGTATATTAGAAATGCTCTGGTAGGAGAAGAGTGACTAATTGGCTTGGCTGTATTGAAGGCATAACAGTTTGTAGTCAAATGATTTCTTTTGTCAGCTTTAAGATCTCTTCTGAGAAATATACTCTATGGGACACTCTTGGAAAAATCGTTTTAAAATTTCATCAGAGTTCAGATTTCTTGCTAAAAAAGACTCTATTAAATGCCTCTTTGTTTTCTCTTCATGAATTATGAACCTTATTAATGTGGTAGCTTTTTTTCAGAGTTGTTTTGTTTGTTAACTAGTAGTGAAACCTATGCTGTTGTGAATATCAATTTACTATTAGTGTTGTTTAGTAAATAATGAATGTCAGTAGGCAAAGAAATTTTGAATCAAATTCCTGTCTAAAACCTGGTATACATTGTATTCTTGTATCCTCTAAGGACTTTATATTGAGTACCGCTGTGTACCATGTGAAGAGCTCTTCCTTTACTTAGGTAATTTGTGTTTTAATACAAATTATATAAGGAATGGGAATGGACATTAAAATCAAGCGTCTATTTTGAAGTATTCATCCATTCACTGTTTGAGATTTACTGGAAATAACAAAAGAACTTTGATTGATTTTTTAAAAAAGCAAACCCAAACCACAACAAAACACCCAAGGACTTCTTTGTTTGTAAGTAGTTGTGCTAGTCTTCCATCTGAAGATAGTTTGATTCACTTTAAGAGGATGCTTGAAACTAGCTCAATGCTGGACAAACATTTCCTAGGCCTTGCTTTTCTTTCAGCTTTCAGTAAGAGTAGAAGCCATGACAGTGCTTGGGAAATTGATGTGTTGCTATGGAAATAGATGTGATACCACCAGTTTATGCTTCATTGCCAGATCCAACGCAAAGATATAAATGAAGGACAAATCTCTAGGATACTGTTTCTATACAAGGAAAAAATAAAACACATCAAACATTGGTATTAATTATGAGTTAATTTAGGTGTTTTTAATATGTCATGATATTCAGATTGATTTTTTTGTGTAGCAGATCAGTAAAGCACTTGTCTGAATTTTGAGAGCTTCAGGTTCTGTGCCTGATTCAAACTGATCTGAGACAAACCTATTTCAAACCAGGAATTAGGGTGCTCAACAGAGATGTCAAATTACAGCAGAGCTTGCATAAATACTCTGTTGTCCTACTGTCCTGATTTCATCTAGCATAGAGTTGATTTTCTTCCTATTAGCTGGTACAGTGCTGTGTTTTAGATGTAGAATGAGAGTGATATTGATAACACACTGATGTGTTGGTTAAGCAGTGTTTACACAGCATGAAGGCCTTTGCTTCTCACCCCACTCCACCAGCAAGGAGGCTGGAGGTGCACAAGCAATTGTGAGAGGACACAGGACAGCTGACCCCAGCTGACCAGAGGGATGTTCCATATTTTATGGCATCATGCTCAGTATATAAGCTAGAGATAAAGCTAGCTGGGGGCCACTTCTCAGGAACTGGCTCCCAAATTGTTGTTATTGTTACTGTTGTTGTTTTCTCTTCCATTTCTATTCTATTAAATTGTTTTTATCTCAACCCACAAATTTTATTTTTTTTATTCCAGATTTTCTCCCCTGTCCCACTGGCAGGGGACAGTGAGTGAGCAGCTGTGTGGGATTTAGCTACCTGCTATGTTTAACCATGACACCTTCATTCCTTTTAAACAGGATGAGTGTTCTCCAGTATGCTGTAAGCAAATTCTCTTTACTAAATTTGAGAAAGTAATGAGGTCCTTGATGAAGGAGCTGCCAGCAATCACTTATGTTGAAGTTTCTGGTTTGGTATCTGAGTGCACACATGAAGGAAAAAGGTTCTGTCAGACATTTATTTTGCTTGGTTTGGAAGGATTAAGTAGAGAAATTGGGGGGCTGGAGAGGGGAGGGCAGTACATGAGAGGAGAGGAAGGGTAATTTCTGAGACTTTTACACTCTGAGACTTTAACAGCTTGTTTTGCTACAAGACAGGAAATATCTGTCTCATGGGTCTGAACAGGATCATTCATGTATGAGATGAATGATTTTTAGGGGTTGTCCACTATAGCCACAAGATCTGCTTCTAATATAAAAAGTGTGTCTGGATCATAACTCTCATCTGAATTTTCCTGAATGACAATAAGAACCAGGTCATTCCTGGGGTAGCTCATTTTTTGTGGACAACCATACTGGCCTTCGACCATGAAGCCAGATGCCACTGCCTCCCAGGCAATAACTGACCATCTCATAAGTTCACAAGTGTACTTTCTTGGACCTCTCATTCTTCTCCGTGTTTTAGTCATTGCTGCTTGAATACGTGTGAAGTTTCAGGTCTAGAGGTGAAATTCTTGCTCATAAATGAGGCAACCAAAGTGCCAGCTTTCAAATTACAACTGCCATTTTCACTTAGTAGAAATTCACAGTAAAATTCCCTTGTTTTCAGACTTGGACCATCTGAGAGTCTTCTCTGAGAGTAAATTTTAATTGTTTCATTCTATCTGAAAAATAGTTCTTCAGTGACACAAAATTAAAATTTAGTTCTCATTTCCTTCTAATTCTCAGAAATTAAATTACTTTGTTCACTCTGTATTTAGTTGTGGATAGTTGCTTCCCTGGGGTGTGATGAACACTTGCACATGAGCAAGACAAAAGAAGCAGGGTAACATGAAAAGGATAGTAAATCTCACTGTATTTATATATTTACCACTATGATATTTTCTTCAAGGAATCTGCTATTGGGAATTGAAAATGGAATTTTTTTAAAAACTTTTTTGTTGCTTTTGGTGTATCTGACTACATGTCAGTTGGTTGAAGCAACTCATTCTGCCTGCCTTCAGCAGTACTTGCAGTTGTTTAGATAAGAAATGAAAGACATAAAATCTAGTTATGCACCCTAGGTGTCTTTGCAAAGAAGTTTTTGTCCTATTCATTCAGCCAGCATTAATTGCAGATGACATGCAGATAATAATTTTTTTTGAATGCTTAGAACTAAATTCTTTTCTGTTCAAGCAGTAATTTACATCTGTGGAATCACACCACTCTCAGACACTTAGGACTCCTGGATTGGTAATGAGAATGTCTGAAATACAATGGAAAAACATTTTAAGATCAAGGAAATTTCAACTTGTAGTTTGCAAGGTGTTAAGTATGTTTTTGTAATCATTAGGAAGCAGTTGATTTGAGCCTGTCGTCTCTCTAGCCTAGGTTGTGATGTAATTTCATGATGGCTGTTACCATCAAAACCACTGCTACAACAGTGGCAGGACTTAAAACATCACCTGGAAAAGAGGAGATAGGTGCCATTACAGCAAAAAAAATACCTTAATTTAGGGTCTTGTATTTTGGCCATATACTCTTTCTTCTCTAAAATTTAACAAAATGGTCATACTTAATCTTTGCTGGTTATCCTAGACTGGTGATAAAAGGTACAAATTTTGAACTTTTCCAAAGATGTCTTGGGACAAATGTCTTGATGATGTGATCAAAAGTTCAAAAACTTGTGAACAAAGAGCACATTGTACAATGGAAAGTAAAAGCATGCATTTTTATAATATCGTGATCCCAGATACAGAGTTACTTCTTTCCCTTCATAATTTCAGAAGAATGGAAACCACCATTCCAGTGTTTGCAGTCTAATTTCTATTCATCTTTTGTTCAGACCTTGACATCTGCATGCATGTTTTGAACTGTGCTATGTTTAGACTGAAGAGATGAGGGCAGAGAATTGTGTGACTTGGAGGCATAAAGCCTGATGGATTAAAAAAAAAAAAAAAAATTGCATATTCTTACTCTAGACAAAGCAACCCTAAACTTTTCTGTAGAACTTACTGAACCTTAATCTGCAGACATTGTAATCATATTTTACAGCTATATAGTGGGCCACAACCATTGTTAAAACACCCTTACTTTCACTACAGTTAACAATCCATAAACTTTTTAGGAAATCCTTTATTTGGAAGGGAGAACTTTGAGTTTCAGCTCAGAAGGGGAAAGAGCTGCCATCCTAAATTACTTTTTACAAAAAGTGATGAAAAGCTTTGTTGCTAAGAAGGAGGTAGCACTATAAAAATGGGGGAGGGGAAGTGGAAAGAAAAGACAAAGGTTGGCTTGGGAAAAGCAGAATATATTAATGCTTTCTAGACTTGCAGAAGCAGTCCTTGATAGAGGATTTGCTTGAGAACCCTGCTTCCAGGGTCCACAAGTGGCAAAACCTCTTGTTGGCTCTGAAGACCAATTTTGCTCCAGCTTGTTGAATTCCAGTTTTAAAGAGAATAAAGGGCAGATCTGAGAAGAATTAAAGGGCTGTATGTTTAGAGAAAGAAATCTCCAGGTTGTTTTCTCTCAGAAATTCCATGCAGAGAAAATTATAACTAAATTTGTCTCTAAAAGAAAATTTGAGCAGTTAAGGTTGAATTTAGTCACTAACTCAGTTATTCATGGGATCATGGAGGTCAGCTAGTCCAACACCCCTGAATGGGACTGTTAACTACTAGCATATGATTTTAAAATAATCTCAGCCATCATATCAAGCTTTTGCTGTTCACAGTTTGCAGCAATTCTCTGCAGCAGTAATGAAAAGGATACTAAAATAGATTTCTTAATGTAAGCACTCACTTAAAACACATGCACCATCTCCTATGACAGTTCTAAGAAATTCTAATCACCTGTAGCAAAATCGGAGAGTGTTGCCCTACACATTAAGAACTTCAGCCAGAAATGCTGGCAAGTGCTTATATTTTTTAATAACATATACTTTGTTTAAATCCTCTGTGCTAAATAATTTTCCTCTTGGGATGTCTTTAAATGAGTTAAATGTTGACATCTTCTGTACCTTCATTTTGAGGGTATACATTCTCCCCCATAAACCTTCTGAGTAAAGGTGTACACACACACTGAGACATTTAATTGTGGGTGTATTTTTAGAACAAACACCCACTTACATAATTGACTTGGATCTCTGGAGAAGTGGTGTAGTGTTGTTAAAAAGATTGGTGACAAGTAGAATGACACAACACGCACGACCTTAAAGAAATTAAGTATGTGTTGTATTGTGTTACTGAATTAGCTTATGGCCACTGAGGGATTTTTTTTTTTTTATTGTTTGTCTTGCTTTTCCTGAAAAAATATCAAAGGCTTATACTTCAATAAACTAAACTATTCTTTTCTATTTATAGGCTAAGCATGGGGGAAAGGGTGACGACTTTTAACTTCTCTTTCAGAATAATCTCATTCTAAAGCTCTTAAGACAAAGTTGAGAACATGGTCTAATCCAAAGTTTTTCCTGGACAAAAAATTATTATCCTGAGGAACTGAAAATATTTTAGTTAGTCCTAGGAAAAATTATTTGGGTGCAAAGGTTGTATGTTGCTGCAATTTTAATTGGAGATGATTTGAAGACTTATAGATCTAAAGATTAAGATTAAAAAATATATTGCCTTCTCACAATTTCTGGATGCTGAAGACCACAGAAAAACAAGCTGAATATAAGTGGACTGCTTGGTGTAAATTCTGTTAGGACAATTCTAATGCTTCTTGCAAGGAAGATACAGGATAAAAGAATATTGGTACTACTGTGCTTACAGAAAGAATTTGTCCCAAAGATCAGCTCTAATAAGTATATCTTGTAAAAACATTTTTTCCTTTTTTTTTTACTGTATTTTGTTTATGAATCTTTTAGCAATGAGACAAAGAAAAAAATCTGAAAAGAAACTGGGAAAATATTTGCGTAGATCTGTTAAGAGTGATTCTGACCACCCATCTTAATGATAGTATTTTGAAGTCCAGCTTGGCTCAGTTTTCTGAAATAGACCATTGCTCTCTTTTCTTTAGGTTTCTGCCTGTGGCCAGTGGGGATATTGCTCTCAGTCCCTTTTGAGAGATCCCTTCATCTGCAAAAGATGACTGGAAATGTTTAATGTAAATAGGACATGAAAACCACATAGTGAACTCTGCTATTACTTTCCACAAAGACCAAGTTTTGAAAAAATGAAAACGTTCATAAACCTCTGGTCTTCTATGCTTGTACCATTGAAAACTGCATTTTAATGATGTTTCTGCAGCCTTCAGAAACAAGGATAGGAGCATCAAAGAGATCTAAAAAGTATTTTAAAGCGCATTACACTAAAGCAAGTACTTTAGCCTGATGTTTGCTAATGATTAAGAATAGGAGACTTCAGCTGTGTATGTAAAAAGAAACAGACAGATTCATCTCCATGGCATAGCACAGTGTATCTGGTTGAATATATCCTGTAAGACAATTGCTAATGCTAATACTATTTTTCAATTGCTGTGCTGTTAATAATAAAAGAATGGGGACTGTTCACAGAGGAAAGGAATTCCTGTTATATGCAACAACAGAAATAGCAGCAGAAATGTAACAATAGAGAGGTAGAATCCTGTGAACAAGTAAAAAAAGTTCACTGTAAATAGGACTGATGTGCCATTATAAGCCTGCTCCACTTATGTAATATTTTATTCATTTATGAAGTCTTAGAGCTTAAATCTATCATAAACCAAGACTGAACTAATTTAAAGTGATTATTGAAAGATATTTAAAAGTCCAGCAGGGCAGACTTAAGGAGACCATAGGGAAAACAGTAGGAACCAGGGACTTGTTAATTTGAAAGGCAGAGGAGCCAGAGGAGAAATTACATATTGTGTACTGTCTTGAGAAGAATAGAGTTGGATCCTTCTAAAGAAAAATAGAACAAAAGGTCCTGCCATCAAAAGGTAAGATGGCACAGCATCCTCCACAGCTGAGTGTCACGGTGGCTGTCTTGCTGTGACCTGATGCTGTGATTTCACTGGTGAATGCTGCATTGAACTAACATGTACTCACCTGAATGGCTCTCTCTGCTGATAGATTCCTTGTGTGTTAAAAATACAAAACCCAATAGTGGAATGTACTAAAACAAGTGATTTGGAGTAAAAGGCAAAAATCTTTTCATGCAGATGTTAGCTGCAAGAATTAGAATTTGTACTGGGATAAGGCTCATAAATTCAATCACAGTAAAAGCTGTTTCTCCAAAGCGCAGTGGCTGTGTATTAGCCACTGAGCACCTATGAGAAAGAATTATGGATGTGAAATGCCTGGTGTTTTCTCTCCCTGTGACTCCTCAGAACGGAAGTTATTTTGACTGTAGTGAGCCAGGACCATAAGGACAACAAGAAAAACACCTATACTTCAAATATCTCCTTAGATATAAGTTTTGTGATAAGTACAGAAAGAGTAGCAGGCACCTATTTCATGTCTTTCTGCAACTGAAGGAGGCAGGTCTCAGTGACTTGCACATTTTCTCTCATTCATCTATGCCCAACTCTTACGTAACTCTATTTTGGTTCACATGCAAGCTGGGTCATTTAAGTGCATGCTTTAAAGCAAGAAGGAAGAATGTGTAGCAATTCCTGCTCTGCAGTGATGGATTTAGACCTCTCCATATAGCAGCAAAAGTTTAATGACCACATACAAAGAGTTGCTTGAATTAATTTCTGAGATACTGAAAATATAACTTATTTTAGAGACCTATTTATGATATACATCTGTTGGGGAATGACCGTAATATGTGTTGATTAAGATGCAGAGACAGAATTTATCTGCTGCTGTCACTATGTATTATTTGCTATATAGATGATGTGGATGTATAAAACACCTCTCAAACTCTGAATTGTTCAGTGGAGATGACAGATTTTGAGGGTGCTTTTTATTCAATTTATACTGAAAACTTCCTTGTCTCTCCTCCCTACCCCACTTTCAAATTAGAAACTTTAATTCCAAGGTATTGAAAATTATTTGGGAATTCTCTCCATGACTTTGTTATAAATAAAATCAGTCAAGAAGACACACATTCTGTGGACTCTTGATGTGTAAGACAGTACCTGTGGCAAGCCAGTCAACTGGCACCATAGACATAAATTCTTGAAGAAGGTAAGGATTGGTGGTACTACTTTGCGTATTTAACTATTCTGATACAAAAACTTGTAATAAAGTGGTTAGTCCATTCTCTCACAGTATCTGAACTTACAGAATTCTGTGTCATACAGAATGTGGCAAATTTTTTGTAGTTCATGAATCATAGTATGTTCTTAGAGTAGTTATTAATAAAAGTAATCATTCTATTAAACCTACTGGGTATTTTCCATAAAATCTGCATATTTTATATTGTAACCATATTTTTCTGCTGACTTTTTGCATGGAAAGATTGCTTAACAAGAAAACTGGCTTGCTGTGCTTTTGTGATTTTGGTCATTGCTGTCACTATATAATAAAGCTGTATCTCTAACAAGTCTCCTACATTTTCAGTCTTAAACTCTTACTAAAACTTCACAACTAAAATACAATTTAATACAAAGCTAGATGTTGCTTCTGGTAGAATTGATACTAATGAGCACACAACATTCCCCCCTTCTTTCTCTTCTGTGTTAGACTACATGTTACAGCCTCATATCTTGTATCTGAGACCATCTCTGCAGTGGCAGGAAGTGAGAAGTGAGCAACACCATTTTCTGCTGTTGTCCTATATTCACTTTCAATATTGCAAGTGAGGAAAGGTACTTTTGCTAGCTACTCTTGAACCAACATGCTAGAGGTTTGTACTCTGTTAAATTTGACCAGAAATGCTACTATTTTTTTCTTTCTCCTCTTCCACCCATTCCTGCTCTCAGGTGGTCCCCAGAGCACAGAAGATCAATGTGCTTTCTATTTTTAAGCAGCTGATGAGAATATAAAAATAAATAGCATTGGTTGGGTAGACTAATAATTTTCTTCTGCCCATTGGAAATAGTTGTAGAAGGTGATAATCAGTGAAAGTGGGATTAGTGGAAAAGCTGTTTTGAGGGCTTTTTTCCTCTTAGATAATAATATTAGCTTGTGGGGATGACCGTAATTCCTTTAACGAATAAATTTGTTTGATCTATGATACCTTTAGTGTTACCAAGTTGGGTTTGAGCCAAAGCACACTGAAGCACAGCTTCTGTGAATTTACCTGAATGCATTTCGGGTGAATCTCTCAAACAATTTGTGGCAGATTTTTTTGGAGACCTATCGCAAATACAGAGCAGGGAATTCAGAGTGGTCTTTTGGACTTAGGAAGTTTGGGTTTGGAAACCATCTGCTTTTCCTCCGCATTGTTTCCCTGGGGTCATCAGAACATGGTTCCTAATCCCCTGTAGTAGCATATTTCCCCACAGGACATCCTGTCTGGGAATGTAACATACCAGCTGCATTTGTGTTCTCAGGGAAGCTATTTCATGCTATTTTTCTTTGAGTAAAAGCTGTCTCTATGTGTTAAAATTTGCTGTTGCAACACAAGCTGAACAGAACTGGTACTGGTATTTACAAGGGCTGAGGGCTATAGCTTTTTCTTCCAAATCCTCTTAGTTGTGTGAAAAAGCGTTTGTTTTCTCATCCTTTTCTTGCTTTGGATTATGTCTTTATTCGGTACAATATGGATGCATTGTAATTGCAGACTGGTAACATCTTTAAGCAGAGATTTTAAGGAAATACAGTAAAGTAAGTACCACAAGAGTGGCAGAAAGCAAATCACTAATACAAATGAAGCAGCACTTGAAATATGCATCTTTCTGTCTGCATTTGTCTGAAATATACAAGAGCCAGGGCAAGTGATGGTTTGTTTTGGGGGGTATTTGGTTTGATTTTTGTTTGGTTCTCTTTACTCTAAAAACTCTAGGTAATTCTGTGCATAAATATTTCAGAAACAGAAAATTTCACGGAATTACTCCATTTTAGTATCCTTTTAATTTCTGCGGCAGTGGATTCTTGCTACCTCTGAGCTTTTAACAATTTGCACTTACCACAAAATGGGAATTCATCTTCCTCCCCTTCAGTTAAGTTAAAATTAAGTAATGAAGGTATTTGGGGGCACGCTAGCATCTCTTAAACTATGATTCTTCATCAGGAGGAGATTTAACCTTTAGGTTATGGTAATGCAGGTGATCACATGTCAGAAAAACAGCACTGAAATTAGACATCCTCTTGAACATTACTGTTTGTATGGTCCTGCTTGAATCCCACAGCATGCTTTGCTTTGCAGACCACATTATTTTCTATGTAAGATTAATTTCTTCATAAAATCTAGTGGACACATAGTACTTTAAGGGGATTCAAAGCAGAATATGTAACTACATAAAAATAGGATGAATTCGGTTCATAGGAAACCAACATGATTGAGTCACGCAAGCTGATACTTCAGATGTTAGATGAATATGTCATAGATAAATGCCATTTTTAAAATCGGTTCCTGTTCTGTAGTACAGTGTATCAAAATATGTTTGAAGAGCTTTTCTTCTACATTGGAATTTATATACTGTTTAGTTTAACTGTATAAACATGCTGCATACAATTCATGTAGGCCTGTGTGCCAGGGGCTGTGGCCAAGCACTTAATAGAGTGACTTATAGATTACAGTGAGCTTTCACCCATATGTATCAGTGTGGCTGGATTTGCAAGGTCTTCTAAATATATGCTGAAATGACAAAATGTGTCAAAGAGTGAAAGACTCTAACTTTCCTATTCTACTCTGAGGATCTATTGCTGTTAGAAATTATACACCTACATAAATATACAGTGGCACTTACAGTCAGCTCTCATTATTTTTTCTTTATGGAAAATGTTTTAGACTTAGTACTGTGCTCAGCTATATTAAATCCCATGCAAAACAAACTTTCCACTTATTTTGTCAGTCAAAACAACAATATCCTGAGGACCATGATGCCTCTTCTAAGATGGGTTTCTGTGTGATAATTTAGAGAAAAGTAAAGATAGATGATCAGAGGGCTGGAGCACCTTCCTAGGAAGACAGACTGATAGAGTTGAGGTTGTTCAGCCTGAAGGAGAGAAGTCTCTGAAGATACCTTAGAGAACCTTCCAGTACCCAAAGAGGGTCTTCAAGAGAGATAGAGGAGGACTTTTTACAATTGCATTTAGTGGTAGGACAAGGCAAAATGGCTTTAAACTCAGACATGACAGGTTTACATTGAATATTAGGAGAAATTCTTTACTATGAGGGTGGTGAGGCACTGGAACAGAGAAGCTGTGGATGCCCCATCCCTGGAAGTGTTCAAGGTCAGGTTGGATAGTGCTTTGACAAAGGTGGTCTAACCACAGGGGTCCCTGCCCATGGAGTGGGGAGGTTGGAACTAGATGATTTTTAAGGTCCCTTTCAACTCAAGCTGTTCTGTGATTTCATTATGTAGAATGCTAGCTGATGTGAACTCGAGGAACAATTTTGGATTCTGAAGATAAATTTAAGCCTGTAACCCTGTAAAGTGGATCTGTAAAAATTATTTAAGTTTTTGTCCCTCGGTAGTATAGAACAGATGTCTATGATTACTGTTTTGTTCTGAAGCTCTGCTTCATTTTAAGGTATTCTGTTGCATGGTTTTGATTTTTTAATACTTGCTTTCACAAATCCCTTCCTTCCTAACATAAAGTACTAAGGATCTGAACTGATAGATACCATCTTTCAATATGTGTTATTTCAGATTGTGTGTAAAGGTTTGAATTTTGTTTTCTAGAGACATAAATAAGAAATCTATCTCAATAACTTGTCTGTTTCTCAGCATTAAGTTCCCTTGTAGATATGATAAATACCTTTAATTTTTTCAAGCACAAAGTGATGACTGTCTACTAAATAAGCATAAAAGATAGTGTTTCAGCTTAATAAGTTCATCTATGGAAGATACATAGTGATATTTCCATTATTTCTTTGCATATTTATAGTAATAAAATAAAGGAGTTCTAGCTTTTTTTTCTGTAAATATTTCTTTCCATTGCAGTATATCAAACCATTCTTTGTGATTTGTCCAATTCAAGGGCACTATGTTTACTTGTAACTAATTCAAGTAAAACATTGTGAAAAGTGGAGTAAAAATTGGTATTTCCACTAAAACAAAACTTCTGATGAGTTAAGTAAGCTAGCTACTCCAGTTCAGTTTGAGAAATTACTCAAATTTAATACTAAAATACTATGAAACCATAACTTTTTCTGATCGTATTTTTTTTCCTGATTACATTTAGAAAAGTACCTGTAGGAGGAGATATCAACTTGGCTGCATAATTGTTCCCAAGTAGGTGCTGCACATTCAGTTTAAGCTTAGTGAAATGCTTAAGATTCCTTGAGCATAACAATTTCCTTAAAAATATTGCAAGCTCTGGGATTTTCTGCTGGATGTGTGCTAAAACTGTTGAAACCAAATTTTTCTTTTGGTTTCAAGGGGTTTTTTTTTGTCACCAACTCTGAGGCCAGACATGAAGCGAGCAGTATTAGTTTTCCTTCAAAAGGATCACTGCAGTTAGTCTTGCCAAAACTGAGGGAGAGTTTCAGAAAGCCAGGAGAAATGGCTACTGGAACTATTTTTTTAAATAGCCATAGGATCAGTTCAGATGTAAGTTGTAAATTCTGCTGACCTGCAGACTGCTATGAAGTCAGAGTGCATTATTTGTGTAGGCTATCCTTCTGTCCTTGAATTGCCCTGATGGTACCTCAGTTAA
The DNA here is from genome assembly GCA_013398175.1 of Climacteris rufus. Lineage (NCBI taxonomy): Eukaryota > Metazoa > Chordata > Aves > Passeriformes > Climacteridae > Climacteris > Climacteris rufus. The sequence continues at coordinate 293,820 of VZRZ01002841.1, forward strand.
CAGTGGTGAGTTTTTAAGCTGTGGGTGCTTAAGGATTAGTGAAGTTGTATAACACTTTTCACAGGAATACAAGGTGCAGATCTGTTCAGATATATATCCTTTGCTCTCTTTTAAACACATTAAAAAAAAAAGACTTCAGATTCCATAACTAAAGTGCTTGTATTATACACAGAGTAGTTTAGCTAGTAGAGGAATAGTTGCAAAATTGCTATGGTGTACTTTGATTTCACATGAATCCCTAATAATAAAATAAATCCTTTTATGGATTACATGCATAGGCTGTGACTATAACACCATAAATTATAGCATATTATAAGCATCTATATGAATCTGTAATGGTATGTTATGGCGGCAAAATATGACGTGTGTATACTATAACTGGGTGAATTGTCCCTAATCATCTCTCTCTAACCATCCTAATTCTCAGACTGCAATCAAGCCCACAAGGATTGATCTAATCTTAGATGAAACAGTTTGTAGCAGATGTTTCTATACTTCTTCAGTTCCTAACTGAATGCCAGCAGATTTGCAATCTACAAAATATTAGTAATGAACAAATGCTGTCAGAAATTTTAGGATTTGAACTATGACTCTATAATTGCCTAAGGCCTAATTGTATTGTTGCAGAAGGTCATGCTCCAGGCTCTGTAAACCAGAAGTTTAACCTTGCTCCCTAATTAGGACGATGAAATGAAGCCCAAGGGTACATGCAAGGTCATCATATATGAGAAAGGTTTCCCTTCTGGATAGTATTCATAACACACCTTCAGACAATATTTCTTATTAAAGACATTACTTGTAATTTTGGGGGGACATATCTGTGGGGGTTTTTTAATCCTGACTTTATAGTTTAAACACCTTTGCTTTTATTGCGGTTGTTTTGTGGTAGATAGTTTTGTAATGTTTAAGAAAATATATTGAAATAGGCAAGAGCAGGTGGAGGATTAGAATCAATTGAAAACAAAAAGAAAAACTACCAAGGCTTATTGTGTGTTGTAGTAAAGTCCTGCCCCCACATTCCAGAGCTACTGACAGAAGCAAATAGCCTACTGCTTCTGAGCAGGTCTGTGGATTCATTTCACCTCTCCTGGTGGATGTCAGATGACTGTGGAGTATCTCTGCTCTGCTACTGGAAGACAGGTTAGTTCCCAGCAGTGTGGTAAAAGAGCAGGAGCTGGCCTCAGTTCCCTGCTGCTCTGCACCATCTGCACTAATCTGGGAGCTCAGTGCTGTGCAGCACTGCTCCACCTCTCTTGCTTCTTCATACGAATCCAAATTTGACACCCAAAATGCATCCAGTTAGTGCAGTGGGAGCTGTATTTAATTTCTATTGTCAAAAACTAGGTAGCAAAATCAGTGCTGTTCAAATGTTGATAGCTCAAGTGTGTGGATTGCAAGGATGAGGTGTTTTGGTTTGTAGATTGGGTGGGTTTTTTTTTTTTTTTGGTTTTTTTTTTTTTTTTTTTTTTTTTTTTTTTTTTTTTTTTTTTTTTTTTTTCTGTTGACTTTACTCAGCAATAGCTTAGATCCTGTAACTTGCTCTTTAGTTGACATATGAATTCCCATTTTCCTCCTGGGCTATTTTACAGATAATAACTGCATTTCAATTTCTCTTAAACTTTACTTGAATATGTGACAAGTATGGTTTCATTGAAGCAGTAAGGTGTCACCCCTTGTCTCTTCTCCCTTAGCCAAATTACGCACAGAATCAAAAAATGGTGAGTGTCAAAATAATGGTTAAATATACCTTTACTGTGACAACTATTTGTATTTTTCTCACTATGAATGCTACATTTTTAAGCAGTGAATTAGATTTTTTTGTAGCTCACAACAAACTGCATTTGTCTCACATACCCCATAAAAAATATCCATTTTTAATGGAGATAAGTAGTGAGGTAAATTTGAATGTATTCATGTTTCAGTGTTTTTAATGCATATACTGCAGATGTCTAACAGGAGAGCACTGCACATGGCAAGTCAGGGAGGAGAAATCAACTAGCCTTTCCTGCAGATAATGAGATGTAAATGCAGGACTGAATATTATTATGTAGTTGTCTTCCTGGGAGAAAATTTGATGGGTTATGCTAGCAAAAAGCCCCATGAGTGATGCTTCAGTGCCTGTCCTGGTCAGTGATGGTTTCTGTTAGTAATTAGGAGCTGACTCATTGCTGCTTCTCTCAAGAGACAAATGTTTCTACAGCTAGTGGCAGAAAATTAGATGGTTTTCCAATATACTCAGGAAAGCTGCCATTTGTACTGTCTTTTGGATGGGGGCAGGGAGATTTCAGAGCATCTTAAGTAGTTTGGGAAAAAAGTTTATAGTGTTGCAACTTTATTTAAAAAAAATGGAAGAGGGATGTTTTTTTTTTGTTTCTGCTTTTGTATTGGTTTTTTGAGTGTGAAGTGAAATTTCTGGAGTAATGTGTAGAAATTTGTCAATAAAATTTCCTTCTCTAAATATTAGTGATGACTGAAAACGCTTTATTAGCTACAGCTGTAGATAAAAAGAAATGTGAATCTCAAAAGCATTTCTTGTAAATGACTAGGAGAAGGCTTTAGAAATCTCTGGATAATGGAAAATCATGCATAAGATTTCCACTGTAAAGCAATTATTTTAAATTATTCTAGAAGAGAGTTTTCCTTCTTTCTTAAAAAAAACCCAAAGTAATCTAGCCAGTGGATTTCCTACAGTATGTATTTTAATGTTTTTGTTATGAACAACCATGGCAGCAATAAAACAGAATTGTATGGTGTGAGCATGAAAAGTAATGATCCATTCAGATGGCCACATTTTTGCATATATTAGTCAAGAGTATTTAAAAATATGATCATGCTGGAAAGGTGAGCCAAGTACTGAATTAAACAGAAGAAAAAGTATGAAAAGAAGATTATGCAGAGATTTTATAATTAATTGATCTGCTGCAGTGTTTCACTTAAAATATAAAAGAAACTATCTCTGAAGATTAATAGAAATGTATCAGCTCTGGGAGTTAAACTTCTGACTGGAAAGATTTCAGAAATCATTTAGGGGTGGTAAGGTTATATTGTTCCAGGTTCTGGAATCCTTTTCCCTCACTAATAAGATGAGGCTGCTCATGGTCCATCTTTAGGAATATGAGACTACTCTCCCCTGGAATCTTGTACATTGTGATGAAAATCATTCCCACATGATATCGCAAGGAGCAACTGGATCAGTCCTCACTAGACCACAAGTGTACTGAGTTATTGCCATGGCTGACTGATACATAATTGCATAACATCCTAGGTAATAGGATCTGGAGGAATAACTTTTTATTATAAAAGTGAGAGGGGAAGGGTGTTGTTTGAAGTGGTTCTGGTATGCCGGGGGCTCAGCAGGTAATTTTCATAGAATCCTTCTTAAGTTTGTAAGGAACAAGTTTTGGTCCTTCTAACTGATGCAGTAATAAAAGAAAACCTAAACCCAGCATGTGCTTAATGCCATCTTTCTGAGTTTCTCCAGTAAAAAAAAACAATGGCCTGGGGTAAACTTTGTGTTGTTTGCCCCTGATACAAAACTTTAAAATTGTATTTGTTGAGCAGTGAGTGCTCATCCAAGAATGTAAACTTGATTAAATGATCAAATATTTGGCATTTCTTCAACTATGAATGTGTGGAAAACAGACACTTCAGTCTCACAGGAAATACTGAGTACGGAGACAACACTGTGAGTGGTTGTAATTCTCTCTGTTGTTAAAGGGCTGATGCTGGTTTCTCTAACAATGCCTGCCCCAATTATCTGAGGACTTTCAAAGTCTTTCAGAAGTTTTGATTACAGCCAATGGCATCCTAAAGTAGGCCAGGGATAAAAGAGTATCTCAGAGTTCGTGAATAATTGAGTAGGCTTCTGTATAACAATGAGGTGCCTTATGAAAGGCAAATGTTTGTTTTCTGTGTGCTCACATCTGCACCTATTTATTCATATTTATAGGTAAATTCATATGCTAATGCTTTTTCAAACACTAAGATACAGACTGTCTGTTAGTATAATAAGGTAAAATGTTGCTGAAATGTGGTGGAACTGTATATGTCTATAGCAGCTTTAAAATTAGGTTGAAAAAATTAAAATCCAAATGCAAGGATGTAGTTTGATGTATGTACATAGAATATCAGGAGTCCTCTTTGAACCATTTCATTCTTCATATTTCTTCTCTTAAAGATCTGGAAAAAATAGAGGCAGTAAAAATTGAAGCAGTAACAGTCTAAAGGACAAACTTACATTCCCTCCTCTTGCTATTCAGTGTTCTTTAAAAGCACAGGCTGTTCATTACTGCAGTCTATGTGCTGAAGCCTTTGAATTCATCCCAATTCTGAAATTTTTGAAAAGGCCTGATGAGGAGCATCCTTAAAGATAACTAGCATCTAGCCCTAATATTTGATAGATACTTTGTAGGTCCCACTAATAAGGAGGTCAAAGCCTTCCTCTAGAATTTCATTTGCTTATCTGCAAACCCTCAAACTCACTTTCATAATGTCCCAAATTCATATCCAGTGAAAAAAAAAGACTGAAGCTGTCATTTAGGAGAACCTGCTCATTTGTCACTAAAGAAAGTGCTTTGGAGTATGCATTAGATGACCTTTTATCTAGAAAATGTTCTCATCCTCACAAGAAGAATCATTGACTATAATACCTAGTTTTCCTTTTTTAGGAATATTTCTGATGTACTGGATCTAATTGAAACTTTCCATTATAACAAAATATTACTGTGCCGTATATATATGTATACACATATTAAAAAATACACTAAAAAGAAAAACAAAAAACCCCTCCACCAACATTCAAAAAACTTCTGTTAATTAACACAAAATATCTGTTTCATTATCACCAGCTGTCAAAAATTCAGGTCATTGATAAAACCCCGTTCCACAGATGGTGCAGCCTTGAGTTGATCTGCTTTTTCTAAAGAGAATTTTTTGAGGACTGTGAATCATTAAGGGCAGATAATGAAAATAAGGAAATAAAAAAAAACAGTTGAAGTTAAGACAATGGTTTTTACCTTGATAAAGAACTTCTTAGGAAATTACTTTCCTCAGAGGAACAGAGATGAACTGAAACTACAAATAGACTAAAAAACTCCCAAGATCCCAGAAGAGTCATTAGTATCATTGAGTGACACTTTTATTAAATGAATAAATATGTCCCCTTCAGACAGTTGGTGCTACTGTTTTTAGTAAGGTAAAAATAATGTGAATATTCTATACCTGTGTGTGGGGACCTTCTCATGCTATAACATTGTGTAGAGTTAATATGTTTAATCAAGAAGTAACTGTGGAGCAGTGCTGTAGTTTTGGTAAAGTCAAGTTGCAACACTGCCAGGATGTTATTTGAAGAAAGTACTATCTAATAAAGACGGTTTATGATGTCTCTCAATGTAATGTCATTTTTTTTCAGGAAATATGATACTGTCTTTGCTTTCCCTCAGGTTATGTGAAGTAATTTCTGAGATATAAAGTAGAGTTGTACAGTTGCCGCTTTACAACCTTGGTAGAAAAAGCCTAAAATTTGTATGCTTTGTAAGAAGTATGCTTGCAAATTATTTCATTAAATATTATGTTTTCTTCCCAAAGTCTTCATAATTAAACATATTGATAGTGTAGTTCAACGGTAGGTCTTTAAAAGAAAACACTTATTTTGACTGATAACATTCATCTGAGATAGTGGCAACAGGATAGTTAGTGTCAGTAGTATTATATCATAATGTGGTTAATTAAGCTTAATGATTTTAATGACACTATATTTTCTGCTTGTACTCAGTTTAGACAGCATCACACTGAGGGGAAAATTCCGCCTGCTCATATTTCCTTGATATTTTTTAATTGTTTAGTTTTTTGCTAATGGCAGATATGGTTGATCCAGATTAAATAGTACTGTATTTCTTATGCTGTGTCATTAAATTTTGTAGAATTTATACCAAATTAAGGCTGTTTGCATATGGCCAGTAAAATTATTAACTAGTATTGGGTTTGGGGTTTTTTTTCAATGTATCTTGAATTAACAACATAAAATTCCATATGGTATTGTTTAGAGTTGTGCAAGTACTGAAGAGAATAATGAAGTAAACTGCTGTGATAGATTATAAAATGATATTAATATCTAATCTCTTACTTGCATAATATAGTCTAGAGGAATACTATTAATCAGCTTCTCTTTGAACTGCAAATGTATGATTATTTGATAATTCGATTCTTATTTTAAAATTCTGGTTATGGCAATATGGTCAGAATGCTTGGTAGGTTGTCTAATAAAGTACTCTTGCTGATTAAAAATGCTTTTAAAGCAAAATCTAGTGTGTTTCATTAAAATGAGAAGATAACACTGTTCTGCCTTGTACTTTCTGGAAGATTTTATTTTTCACTACATGTTCCCAAAATTTAATAACATGCATAGTTTTTTCTTAGAAAGTTTGTCATTGAACTGAGAGAACTAGATGTTATTGTCCAGTATTGATCATATTAATGCTTACTTCAACCTTGTGTTTTCTCTGTACACAATGATGCTAAAAGTGATTACTGTGTTCTGCTAAAAGCTGCAATGAATCTTTCTCAACAGTATCAATACCCTCATGGAAAAAGAGGACAGACAAATGTGAAAGCTAGAAATGTGGATTGATTTCTGGAAGTATGTTCATAATAGTCTCACAATGCTTTTCATATTCAAAGTTCATGGATTTACTTGCATCTCAGGAATTGTCAAATTTGGCATTGATAACAGAAATTGAAGAAAAAAAGTCTACAAAGGATTGGCAATAATTTTGTATAAACTGACAACTTGGTATACTTGTGTAGAAATAATCGATGTTTTCAGTATTTTCCAGACTTTTAAAATAAAACACTTTTATTTTAAAATTTCTTCCTAGGTCAGTTATGAAACTGAATGCATTTGTCATACCTGTCCACCCTTAAAGAAAAACTAATGGAATCCATTGATTTTGTTTGCAGATTTTTAGGCGTTGTTGGTTGGTTTTCAAGAAGGCTTCCAGTAAAGGACCCAGGAGGCTAGAAAAATTTCCAGATGAGAAGGCAGCATATTTCAGGAACTTTCACAAGGTAAGTCATGCCTTTCTCATGAACTGAAGCATTGCCTGTTTACCACTCTTCCTCGGCAAGAGTGTGTTCTTGGTATGTCTGGTATACAATGAGAGTCTTGCTGAAAACCTAATCCTGAAAATACAAGCACAGTAAAACATCAGTAAGTCTCAGTGATGCAGGTGAGATATCACACTGTTTTTTTCCAGATGAGCACAAAGCCCTCAATGTGTATGAAGGGGCAGAATGATGGTTTTTTTTAATTTAAACACTCATAGTTTGGAAATGTGTAAAATTGGCTGCCTATTCAAATGTTTAATCAGTAGTTGTTAACTAAGTATTGAACAAATTCTGAAAATGCTAAATGACTCAGTTTTAATGGTGACACTATTTGAATGGGTAAGGTTTTTCTCAGAACTCAAGATTTACAAGCTCTCTCAACAAAAAGGGTTTTTAGCAGCAAAACATCAGGATTCACTGAATGAGATACTGCCTGCCTTCTCTATCACCTGCACTTCTGTGATGCAAAACAAGATATTTGAGAATGGATTCTTCCTTCTGTCTCATAAGTTACTGTTATCAGCCTCCCCAAGTTTGTCAGTAGAGTTCTGTGGTAGTTTGAGGGGGTCTGTTTTTTTGGGTGTGGTAGGTACCAAAAGATGGCTCCTGTAAAGAGCTGCCAGAAGCTTCCACAGCTGTCCAGCCAGGGCCTATCTCTGACGGATGTGCGGCTAGCCACAGCTGGGCCAATTAGGAAGGAAGGTAACGCCTCTGTGACAACATATTTAAGAAGCAAACTCGGGAGTAGGCACGTGTGCACCATGTAGTTATAGCCATGTAGTCATGTAGTTGTAGATAGGCAGGGAAACAAGGAGTACCTAATGTAGAAAAACAATAGATATGGACACCAGCAAAGCCAGCCAAGAAGGAGGGAGGAGGAGGAGAAGGTCCTTTAATCATCGGAGCTGAAACATCTTCGCGGCCTGTGGTAAGGGACTGTAATGAATGCAGTGTTTCCCCACACCCTGAGGGTCCATGAAGGAGCCGAGATCCACCCCACTACGGGGCAGAAGGGAGTGACCTCCTACAGGAGAGACTGTGGTCTGGTGGGAATTGACATGATTAATGAGGCCTTTGCTCCTGGGAACTGAAGGGAGTCAATTAAGTTAAAAAGCCTGGTTTTATTCCAACCCTAAGAGAGATCAGCTCGGCTCTGAGAGGACGAGAGAGAGAACAGGCAGAGCCGGGTGGGCTGCCTTCCGAGAGGGAGAACATGATTTCTGCAGATTGCCACGGTGTCTTTGACCTGCCTTTTCTCCCAGGAAGAAAACATCTGTGGAATGAACTGACTAACTAGAAACAAAACCCCGGTCCTCCTTTACTTTCTGAGGGCAGGAGGGAGGGCTGTGGGCTGCTGCTGGTAGGAGGGGAGAAAAGGAAAAGAGTGTTTAAAAAGATGTTTTGCTTGCTCCTTTAACTCTGTAATGAATTCACTTAATCATCTTTCAAGTTTTGAGCCTGTTTTAGTCTGCTGTAATTAGGGAGTTTTCTTCTCTCTCAGTGTCCTTATCTCAGCTTAGTAACACATTCCTTTGCCCCTGTCCGGTTGTGGAGGGAGGGCGGAAAGGGGAAAAGCGTCTCTTGTGGAAGCTTTGGTGTTTGGCCAGGGCTAAACCACGACAACTTCATGTTAGCTAATCCTAAGATAGGGCAGGGATCTGTGCTGGTGCCTTCTTTCAAGTCACCATTAGCTTTATGACATATCAATGTTAGATATACCATTAAGCCTGTCAAGCTGGAACACGAAGAAGACTTAACCAAGGGCCATGCGGCAAGCAGTGAAAAAGTGTGAATGTGAGCCTAGGTCTCACAAAGGCAGGTTTGATGTTTTTATCATAAAACTACAAATGGACATTTAAGTTCCAGCAGCCAGGCTGCTGTAGCATGGGTCCCCTGTGGAGGCATAAGTCCTGCCAGCAAACCATCTCCAGCATGAGCTCGTCTCTCCACGGGTCCATAGGCCAGGAGCCTGCTCCACCGTGGGCTTCTGTCATGGCCACAACTTTTTTGCAAGGCTTTGGGGAAGTTTTTTATTGTTTTATTTTAAATAATTTTCTGAGCATGTTATGCCTATAGCACACTTAATGTGTAAAAGGACTCAGAAAGACTTTATAACTTGCTTGTCAACTGTCATAATTGTAGAAAATTAATATGAAATGCAGGAATTGTTTGAGAAGCTGAGCAAATAACAGATACAGATGGAGCTGCATGTGGTAGTACTGATGGAGGAGTCACTCTTTGCAAGTGGAAAGGAAGGGTGTTACTCTTTTTCACCTGTTTTTTCCCTCTTATTCTGCTCCTTGAGAACAGAAACAAAAGAGAAAGAAATGGATACTCTTTCCTATTTATAAGGATAATGCGTTTCTGGCTGTAGAGAAAGAGAAATTGTATCTGTTCACTTGGATTATACCCATTTTTCAAATAAAGCCATGAAATAATTTCTGAAGGTATATTATCAGAAAATAGAAACCCAGACTCTAGCTTGATTTTTTTTTTTAAGGATATTTTATTATTTCATAGTGCTTATTCTCAATTGCCTCCATTCTGATAAATAAAATAGTGGTGAAGTAGATGTGCATGAGTTGTGAATAGTCATCGAGCGTGGCTATTGATGGAACAGTGCAGGTTGTTATAGTATCAAATATAGTTATTTGATTGCTGGTGTTGGATGAAAATACCTATATTCTTTTTCTTTCTCTCTCTCTCTCTCTCTCTCTCTCTCTCTCTCTCTCTCTCTCTCTCTCTCTCTCTCTCTCTCTCTCTCTCTCTCTCTCTCTCTCTCTCTCTCTCTCTCTCTCTCTCTCTCTCTCTCTCTCTCTCTCTCTCTCTCTCTCTCTCTCTCTCTCTCTCTCTCTCTCTCTCTCTCTCTCTCTCTCTCTCTCTCTCTCTCTCTCTCTCTCTCTCTCTCTCTCTCTCTCTCTCTCTCTCTCTCTCTCTCTCTCTCTCTCTCTCTCTCTCTCTCTCTCTCTCTCTCTCTTTCTTTCTTTCTCTTTCTTTCTCCTTCCTTCCTTCCTTCAAATGCATATTTATTTCTACCCAGTGCAAAGTGTTTTGAAATTCTCCCATTTCCTTGTTCACTCACAAAATGTAAAGAGGGCATATGGTATGCAAAGTTGAAGAATAACTCTGAACTCTGAGAATCAATGAAAAAAAAATTAAATATTGAAGAAATGTGACTCAGTGCTTTTTAAAGAGAGGTTAAAATACAAGTTGCAAGGCCAACTCCTTATGAAAGGACAACATGCTTAAGAGCGCAAAAGGCTCTGCTCACTCTGTAATATTAATATAAGACTAAATATATTGAGATTCTTTTTCCTTTACAATCTCTTTCTAACTAGTAGAAGGGGGTGCTATAGAGAGGTACTCAGAATGCACTGTGGTTCTTCTAGGAACTTCTGCCCTTCAGACTTTCAGATCCGTCTAGGTAACCTTGGGAGAAGGTCAAGGAGTCGCACAGACTTAGACTGTATTGTGCAATTTTTGCAGCTTTCTAATGCAGAGTTATAAAAGAAAATTTTATATCTCAAATGGAAATGTAACAAAAATTAATACCTTTGATTTATCTGTGTTTAAATCAGTATTCAGGATCATAAACAGCACCCCAATATAAGTAATGCATTAAGATCTACAGTTTTCCATGTTTGAGCTTGAAATGGGGCTCAAATGAAATTCCTCTTTAAGGTATTTTACCTAGATGACCATATATCTTCTATACTTATGTAATAAACTTGTGTACTGGGCAATGTGAGTCACAGAAGGGGCTAAACAAAGGAAAAACACCCAGAACTGGCAACACAAAGTTAAGATAATTTAAAATAGAGATTTTCTGGTTTACATATGCTGAATACATATTCATTAATGAGTAAAAAAGCTGGCCTCCTTACAAAATGGACACCCCCTTCTCCAGTATCCAGGCCGTGTATTTGCTAGTCTGTAAATTCTGTAAATTACTGTTGTGCTTTGCTTTGGTGTTGTTTTTTTTTTACTAGTAATTTTCTTACTATAAATAACAGTAATGGCATTAGTCCTAGACAAGTGCCTCCTGACAGCAACAGTGCATATTACATTCATTAGCCAAAACGTGACCTCATCTGCTCATTGCACTTTCTGGTATCAAATTAAAACTTCTCATTACTGTAAATTTAGATTATTGCACTCTGGCTCAGGTAAGTTATAGCTTAGCTGTTCTGTTTTCCCTTGAACATTCATTGCAGAGGTTGTGCAGAACAGCTGTGTTAATTCCCATTGCAATAGCTCTGCATTCATCCCAGGAGTGGACACATTCTTGGTAGCCATGCCTATGCTGTTAGAAAAGACCAAAATCAGATACCACAGCTTTACCAAGTTAAAAGAGAGCATAAATAAAATAAAAACAATTTCTTATTTCTGTAATAGAAGATATAAGATATGTAAAAAGTGAAATTCTTTCAGGCTTTGGAGACATACTGATCAGGCAGTACCAGTGCCTGTAACCCATAAGGAGAGGCTTTCAGGAGCATTACAGAAAGTCAACATGGTTAAGTAGCAACATGAAGACTACTAGAAGTGAGAGATCAGTTGTCAAAACCTGGAATGTACCCAAATGAACTACAGAAAGCATTACACAGTGGACCAATTAATTGTTAAAGCAGAATTATAAACAGCAAAATAGAGCTTAAAAAGCAGCTAACCAGAATAGATTCTGAGCCATCAGGAGCAAAAACCTTGCCAAAGACCCCAGAGTATGAAGGAAATGTGCAAGAAGGAGAGTAGAAATAACCACTTTCACATTGGGATTTGCTGTACAGAAAAGTGACATGATCTGGGGTGGGTATGCAAGGGAGAGTTCTGTAGAGATGTCTTTTTGTTACAAACTTGATCATATGTACTTTAGGCCCAGCTACACTCAGGAGCCCAAATGCAAATTAAGGGTGATATAGCTGAATTACTAATGGTAGACCACAAATACCAAAATGGGAATCAACAAATAAGGATTCTTCCTTTCCTTGTAAAATCTCCAGTTCCATCCATGCATGCTTCTTTTTCACTTCTAAGTTATATGGCCTTCAGATGAAGTGAAGGTGGTGTGAGTTGGGTCTGTCCCTGACAAGATATAGCTGTCTTGGAGCAAGAGAAGCTTGAATCTGTCAGTGCTGGTGTGCTTAGTCTTTAAAGGAATAAATAGCTGACATCTGGCATAGAGATCAAGTCTTACTGATTTAATCCCCCCAATATGAGAGATTGTTCTGTTAAGATTGTGTAAACAACAGCTATCTCTAAGGTTTTGAGATTTAAGTTAGCAAGATTAAAGTAGGATAAGATTTTTAGGTTTATGTTATTTAACTGTTTTTCCTGTCATTATGTTCGATTATGATGTGCTTTATATAAATCTGCAAATGCAAAAGAAGATAAATTGCAAAACATTTTAGCAATGAATTCTGATAGTCAAAAATGTGTATGGGACAGATGGTGTTAAGCTCATATTATATAATATGTGTACACAAAAATAGATAATAATCAAGAAAAAGAACAGCAGTAGCCTTCTAACTGTAATTTACTGGATCAAATTTGTGGCCTGGGCCACACAATGGGACATACCTTACAATTTTCTTTCATTGCTTGTTTGTCCTGAAGAAACTTGTGGAATGCAATCCCAGTGATTTATGGCAAGTTATTATATCAGCTACAGCAGTTTCTTAAATGATTCTTGGCATTAAAGTCTCCTGTGCACGCGTGCACAAGCACTCACCCAGATAGTCTTGTTTGGCAAGAGGAAGGAGGGGACAGGTTCTCTTTCTGATTAAGAACAATATATGCAGGAACAATAAGATATTAATTTTTCTACAGCACAGTTCCTAGTCTCTAACTGAGATGACGTTAAACCATGAGATGCTTTTTCAGGATAACAGAATTCCTCAAACATTTGAAAACCATTAAATTTTGCCACATGCGTATATGTGCTATCTCAAACAATTCTCAAATGTAATTACAACTCTGAAATAAAAAAATAAAAATATTTCATATATGCTAGAATCACCATAATTCTTATAAGAACTTATTTTTCATTGTTTCCACTTATTTACCCTTGGGTTGTTCTGGTTTGTTCTTTTCCTTGGTGTTCTCTAGCCAGTGCCAGGTTGCCTAAATAAAGATTCTTATTGCTAAACAAATGTGAACTAGCCTACTGTTTATTTTAGTTTAGTCCAAGAATCCTGCTTTGTTGTGGAGTATTCATACTCTTGTGTTGCTCATGTTCACTACAAATCAGAAGTTGTGCAAGTCTCCTCATGGACATCTATAATCTGGCATGATACTATTACTACTCATGATATTGCATTGCTTCTCAAATGCAAAGGTGTTCTCAAAAAGAAAGGTGTTCTCAAAAAGAAAGGTTAGTTAAGCCTAATTATTAGGCTTAATTCTTGTGCTTTTTGTGATAAGATATATTAAAACACTTGATTGGCATCCGAATTTAAATATTATTAGAATTCCTTTTCTGTGCTTTTTTTTCTTGGCGTAATTGTTATGCTGTCTGCTTTTCAAAATCTCAAATTTAAGCCTGTCTGGTTTTGCTGTGTTGACTATTCTGCTTCTACTATTTGTTAGTTGATCTATAGTTCCTCAATAAGTTCAATCTGTTCATCTGGTTAAATTAACTCAAAAATTCATAATTGATGCAAGCTAAGTAAGAATACCTCATGAAGATCTGATCATCATTCACAGATGTTTGCACTGAAAACCATCCCAGATTTAGAACACTTTTTCCTTTCCCTCTTCTCCCCTTATCATTGTTTTTTAAAGGTATGGTCACTTTTTTCCCTGGAACTTCTTTCCGAAAAATTCTAAATATTGATCACAATGTAGTATTTTCTTAGGAACCCAGTGAATGTGTGTGTGCCTACGTTAGTTTTGAATAATATTTTGAAAGTTTTAATCTGCAAATATTTAAGTATTTAACAGTTATTTTTTGTAAGTCTTTGCTCTTTGAGGTTGAAAGAGGTGCCCAAATGTATTCTGTGTGGTTTTTACATCCTTATCTTGCCAGGCCTTCCAGAGCAGAGATAATTAAATCTTCCCGAAAACTACATCCTTATTTTTCCTCATTTTGACATGTAATTCTCATCAAATATTTGTTTACCGCAGTTTGAAGTAATATCTTCTAGCAAAATCATGCAGCTGGTATGGGAAGGTTATGAAGGACATCGCTTCCATAGGCTGCTATTACTCAACCAATGAGATTAAAACAAACCCTATATAAATGAATAATTGTTAGCAAAATTACTACAGTTCTGTATACCAAACAGAAAGATTTGCAGTATTATCAGATCCCTTCTAAAATATAGAAGTATTTGAACAACATAGTTGTTCAAAGCAAGCATTCTGTGTACCAGGAAGGAAATTGCAGGAATAATTGGAGCTGTGCTGGTAATAAAGCTGTTAATAGAGTCTGAGCACATCAAAGGGCAGCACACAAACTAATAAAACAAAATCTTTTTCAACAAAGATTGTATTAAGGCAATAACATCTTTCCCTAACAATGTAATGAAGAAATCTGCAAATTGAGCATACTGACAGGACTTCAAGCTCCTACAAATATGGACCTCAAATGCATAAATGATCCTGAGTCCCTTCGTGTATAGAACTCCATTCATCCATCTAAACCTTTGAGTCACAATGTATTAATTTGAAGTGTAAATTCACAGTTTAAGTAAAGAAGCAGTGTCAATGTGTGGTGTTGAATTCCTCAACAATGGCTTCGGTGGCTGAATCTAAGTATCAAGGAGGGAAATAACAGTAGGAAAATTAAAGAAAATTTCTACTTGTAACACAAAGCAACACCAAGACCTGTTAGTGGTGGTTCTCATATGACGATCCATGTACACTTTATTACAAAAAATTCATAGTAGTAGTTGAGTATGTGTGTACAGTTTGGCAGCAGAAGGGACACTCTGCTCTTACAAATGAGCTGTTTAAATAGAAGCCTATATTCCCATTATATTAAGCATGAAAACAAGCTGGAAAACTGAACCTTCTTTTTGAAAAAAAAATAATATTGGATAGGGGAGGAACATTTAAACATTTCAGCAGGAGGAGAAAAAAAAATTATTTTAAAACTTCCAAAAAGTCATGGACGCATAGAACAATTCAGGACCTCTGGAGGCCATCTAGTTCAATCCCCTGCTCAAAGCAGCACCAATCAGATCACATTGTTTATGGCCACATCCAGTTGTGTTTTGAATATCTCCAAGCCTGGAGGCTCCATGACCTCTACAAAGCTAAACATGGAGTCCTGCACCTGCGACCTGATAACCAAAGCAGTAAGAGGCTGGGAACTGAATGTTTGGAGTGCAGCTCTGCTGAACAGGCCCCAAGGGTCCTGTTGGGCAGTGAGCTGAGCTGAGCCAGCTGTGTGACAGCAACGAAGGCAAACATGTCCTGGAAAGCCTCAGGAAGAGTATGGGCAGTAGCTTGAGGACTCTCAGCCTGGAAGGCTTCTCCACACTGACTGTTAAGCCAGACCTGTAATACTGTGCTAATCTTGGTTCCCTTGCTGCTCTGTTAAAGACAGGAAAAAAAACCCATAGTGACAGGAAGGATGTTGGAGATTGGAGAACCTGAGGAAAGGCTGAAGCAACTAGATTCGCATTAGTGAGGAGAGAAGGCCTGGGGGCAACCAATCACAGCCTTCCAGTTTTAATGAGGTGGCTGAGGTGTTCTCTTCTCAAGGATGCTTAGGGGCGAGACAGGATGCAATGGGCAGAGGTTACTTCAGCAGAAATTAGTTTGATATAAGGAATAAAAAAAGAATACCCAACTGATGTTTAGAACAACTGAACATCAGAGCAGGCTAAGCAGAGAGGTCAGTATTTCCTCACTGGAAACATTGAACACCTAACTTGGAAAGGCCCTGTTTAACCTAATTGAAGACCCTGCGTTCAAGGTGGACCAGATGATCTCCTGGGGTTCCATCCAACACAGACTTTTCTGTGAACTATGAAGTATGTGTCATTAAAGTTGTTACTAACTCTTGATATATCCCTGTCCTGCATGTATAGTGTCAAACTGGTCTTGCCCTCTCCTGAGCATATTTCAGTTATTTTTAGTCGTGGAAAAAATATACTTAATCTTCATAGCGTCTCTTTAAACAGTCTCAGGAGAACTTTTCTTTGTACTACTCTGGTGTTACTGCTTTACAATAGAGAATAGATATCTATGTGTCAGTTATGTATATCCTACTTTTGCCATGAAATTCTAGCCGTGTTTTGGCAAAGTTTAAAGCCTTTCAAACCTGCATATTTTTTAAAAACACTTCTGGCTTTGACAGCTGAAATGTCTCGTGTCATCTGTAAAGCTTTGAATATGATGGAAATTCAGATAATTTTCTCTTTCGACTAACAAAATATGTTTCCCCCAGTTCTTTGCGGGCTAAAGCCTGATATTCACTGCAATAACTACTTGTCATTTTTGTAGACTAGTACAGGGACAGGTGTTTGAGGTGAGATCATGGAGCCATTCTCTGTATGTATATCTTCTGGCACTTGATCACATGGAGAGGAAAATTGTTGAATTAAAACTTAAGAGAAGAAATAGATCAAATGTTACGGCATGGCAGAAAAATAAAGGAATAAATGTTCTGGCACTCTATGAGAGCACCTTATCCATTGGATAGCTGTGAGAACCACCAAGGTCAGTGGAAAGCTGACTATTCAAATAATATATGATATGAGAAATGCTGAAGCGAAGAATGGGATGGGAACATTTTGAAGCAAATAAATATTACTAAAAGTAATAAATCTATTTTAATTGACTGCACAAAGCCAGGGAGATGGTTGCAGAAATAAAAATTACAACAATGAGAGGGAGGTGAACAAGGAAGTGAAGAGCATGGACATAGTCTGTCTCTTCAGCTCAATTATACCTGGAAAAGGAAGTCTGTGCAACAGGACAGGTGCACATTAACAAAAAGCAGGAAAGGATTGTTCAGGGTCTTGCACCCAAGCGAATTGCTCTCTGATGACACTGCCTCATGTGTTCTAGCAGCTGGGAGGTGTTCACTTCTCAGACATGGCCCAGGAGAGGCCAGTTCTGAAATAAGAAGAGCGTGTGTTTGGAAGTGAGGGCTTCAGTAGCAGAGACACAGATGAAGCTGGTGAAAAGCCACTTAGGAGGAGGGAGACTGGAGTTAAGGTCTCTGAAGCAGATCCTCATTGGTTCTTATGGGGGGAATCAAGAAGAAACAGTTGAGCTAGGAGATAAACCAGCTGGGTTTTGCTGTGGAGATTTGCACTAACCAAACTCCCCTTTCTAATTCAAGTGTTGTTGAAAAGCAAATCCTGGATATCTTAAATTCAAATCAAAAGTGTAAAGGACATATTTTTGACTTTCATTTGTTTTTACCCTACAATTCCTAGTTTCTTCCCTGCCAATATAATCCACATCTCTCAGAAGCAAGGAAGGTGTGAAAAAAAATAAATTTGTGAAACCATGTGTGTGAAATATACTTGTGTGATGACCATTACAGAAGAACCCTGAGAGAAATCAGGTTGTACCATTAAGACAGAAAAACAGTATGAATTTATGACAGTCAAATAAATTTATAAAACTTCTATTTAGCAGAATGGTATTCATCAGTTATTCTTACTGTGGTGAAAAATAGTTACGGAAAATCAAATGCAATAATGTATTTATGACAATGTGTATCATAATATATACAGAATAGGTGCCAGTAAACATAAAGGTATTTATTTGTTTAAAGATACAGGATAGGAAGGCCATAAATCAGTGGGGCCCACTGCCCTAAACAACAGGAAAACAGTAAACTAGGCCTATGGAACTAGTAGTCAAAGTAGTATTGAGGTCTTCCTTTCCTAGCCTTCGCCACTTGACTCTGCATTTGTTATTTTTTTCCAATATTTTGTGTGTCTATTTTCACTATTCAAGCATAGAAAGTAGGTATACTACATAAATAATAAAAGTTTGTGATGGAAGTTAAAGACCTAATTATCTAGACTGCTGTTTATAACACTAGTAAAAAAATGTTATGTGAGGATTTTTTTTCCTAATGACAACATTTTCCCTTGAAGCTACTCTGAGTCATGTGTCTGTGTTGCTGGGGAATGTTTACCATATTGCTGTGGAAATGGGAAGAGGCGTGGACCCTTGTGCAATAGCTGTAAAAGGAAGCAGACGGGTACAAACACCAGGCTATGGTGTATGAGGGAGGGCTGACATGTTTGTCTCTGTAATTTGTTTTCTCTTAATAAAGGGAGATAAAATATAATATGGGTACTAGGTTTAATTTAAGGTTTTGATTTACTTAGAGTAAGGGAGGCTTTGCAACGTAAATAAAGAGCAATTTATTATGAAAATTAGCACGAAACTATCTAATTTTTACTTCTTCATAGAAGGAAATTTGAAATTCAAATCATTGGCTGATGAAGGTTATTAAAAATGCATTAGAGTTGAAAATGTAGCTGTATGTAATTGTCATAATAGATACTCAAAATTAATTTATCCCCAATGACAATTAAGCTAAAAGAATTTTCAAATTATCAGCTAACAAATTTCAGTTAATTTTAGAAACAAATAAAGTGAAAACATTTCAAAAAGTTTGTAAAAAAATTAAAGCTATTTAAGTAGAATCCTAAAAGAGGGGTTACATTTCCTTTTAGAATCAGTCTTTTTTTTCTCTTCCAAATTACTGCACTCTTGCAATTTTCTTTTCCCTCAGGTTTTGTCTGCTGCATTTTTCTCTCTTTCACCTTTTTCTCCCAAAGAAGTCTGGACCACTTTGAGTTTATGTGTGCCCACATAGGGACAGGCATGGGCTGAATTTAGATTAAATTAACTCATTCGTTTTCCTTCTATACCGGGTAGTTTTTCATCTAGTTGAGGCATTTTTCTGATGAGCATCCAGGGATCTCATAGGTAATCTGGTGCTATTAATAGTTCTTTCAGAATATCTCAAATACCTGCAATATATCTGTTTATATTAAAGAACAGCATCAAAATGGCAGTTTTGGCATTGTTGGATTGGGATGGGAGTTACTTTTAAAGACACTGAGGAATATTTACATCCTTTAAAAAGTAACGGGGAAAGTTTTTGTAAGTAATACTACTTTTGTAGTGGGTGTGAATTTATTGTTTTAATATTTTCTCAAAACAATACAAAAGAAAAAATTAGGCTAGTGGGTATGTGTGTTGTGCTTGTAGAAGTACACACGTCGTCTTCCACCACTTGCTGTTGCCCATGGCCAGCAATGTGTCAGAGCGCCCACCTGAGTCCTGTGCATGTGTGTGTGTGTCTTCCTCTCCTTTGGCATGAGGTAAGAAAACCAGGAACAGGACAGGCAAGGGCAATGATGTCTCTTCTCCTTTCCGGTCAATGTAATTTATTCTTTTCTGAATATACCTCTTGACAGTTCAGCAGATACTGCGCATCTAAGAGGTCCTAAAAATCTGCATCATGAGTTTCCATTCAGCTGTGGGGTTTCTTCCGCCCCGTGAGTGTTATATTAGAAGTAAGCCAGCCTTTGTCACCTGACTGTGACCCCAGTCTCCCGCATGGTTTCAAGATCTGGCTAAAGGGAGCTACAGCTGAAGTTAAAGGCTTTCACAGATTGAAAGTGGTAGGAAGGGGAATTACACCCAGGGCTCAGCCACTGTCGTCAGGTACAGCATAGATACAGCCATAATAATTGATGTGGGTTGAAAGCCTATGATTGCTTGTATCCTCTAACACTCCAGTTTGCCAATGCAGTGAGAGATTTCGTGGTTAGGTTTTTAACCAGGAGTTTAGCAGAGAGAATTATATATACACATCACTCACTTACTGCATTCAAGCGATTACTGCTTGTAATTTGTTTTCAGATTTAGTCTGTGTTAATAAATACATTTTTAATTGAGCTGATCTAACAAGATAAATTTGAAAACTATTACAAGTCAGCTAATTTAAGTAAACTAAGAGGAAAATTTAAAGGAAGTTTTGGAAAGGTATGTTTCACCTTTTCTTTCTACACAAAGACTGGTAACATACTACTTTTAATTATCCAATACCTTTGGGTCAAAAATAGAAAAGATCTGGACATAATCATGTACTTTGAGAATGTTAAAATTGAAAGCTCTGAAAACTGGAAACAGTTTCTAACTGTGTATTTTAGTAGCCTCACAAGGATACTTTCATCTAATGATCTGATGTTGTGAAATATTGCATAAATATTGTTTGCATGCCTACTAACTCCAGCAGGAAATTTGAGACTGAAAGCTTTTTCCTTTTGTTTTTGTTTTGTTTTTGTTTTTGTTTTTCTCCCCCCAGCTGAAATTTGGAAGGATAATTGTCAAACCTATTTATTTCAATTATGAATCAGCTCCTCCCTCTGCCATCTCTCTAGCATGGTGTTGTTTTTTAGGTGTGAACCTGGGTTTGCAATTAGAAAATTTATGTTGTTTCAATAATAAGGCATTATTTTTAATTTTGTCAACTCGCACTTTTACAGAAGGCTGTATTTTTCCCCTTTTATTTTAATGCTATGCACAGTAGCCTGGTATTCAGATTGCACTTCAAAATGAAAGGTCAAATTGGAAAACATTTTTCAAAGGTTCTTTAGGAAAGCAAGGAAATGGGATTGAGGAGAGCTGGGATTTTTGTTGTGCAATTGACTGTCTGCACAAATACTCTGTGAAGTGTGAGTGGTTTTTTTTTTTCAGTATGTATTTAAAAACCCTAATTAAAATGTTTGTTAAGGGAATAGGTCCACATACACATGAACTGATCAGATGTTAACTATCGCTTTCAAACACCAGGCTACCAGCCAAAACTAGAATAATCCCAGTAGGCTAGTTGATTTTATGGGTTAGGCAGCAGCACAGTCCTGAAGGTATTGCAGCAGCACGGCTTGAGAGAAAGTAACTTGGCTTGGAAAACTCCCTATGTCTTTGCATAGTAAAGGCAGCTGATGTGATTTAATATGCTCACTCTGCCCTGGTAGGTTTGATTTATCAACACTGTCAACCAATTTAGCACTTAAAGTGGCATAACAAAAACTAGTTAAGAAATATAATTTTTCATCCTTAATTTTTTTTAGATTTCATTGAGACCAAATAAAGAGTTTGTAGCTGCTGATGTGATAAGTGATCAGTTAGGGTACAACATGAAACTGGGTATCTACGTGGTAGCCCATGTGAAAGTCAGATATAATAATACTTAGAAATAGTAAAGACTTAAAGAATGGAGAGAGTTGTAAATGGTAATTATTTTTCTCTTGCATTTATTTAAATTTTGAAAAATTAAAAGAGTTATTATATTTTTTAATCTGTCTAAATTTGCATAATGTCATTTGCATTTTCTACAAATGCTGAAAGTTTCAAACTTTTTCAGTTTTTTAAATCTCAATTTTATCTGGAAGGTTGGAAGGAATTATTCATTTACCCTCTACTATCAGATCTACACATATTTCTTACAATCAAGGTTCAGCTTTTTGCCCTGAGTTTACTGCCTTATACTTAGCCTGATTTATTTTAATGTATACATTCATTCTGCCCCTTTTTGTTTTTTTATTTTCATTATGTACTTTTTCAGTTAACATACAAGATTCTTACTGTTGTTATAGGTGCAGTTTCCATTTAGTACTTAGAGGAATAAACATTTACTTGGTAGAAGTTTCTTAAACACTTATTCCTCTGAAAGAGCAGCTGGAGACCTTCCCTAGAGGCATAATGTGGAGGTTGATATGTCCCTCCTTGGCAAAATTCCTGGAGAGTGTTGTTACCATAACAACACATATTCTAAGGGTAAATCCACGTGCAGAGATGGGGAAAACTCTTCTGTTCTCTTTGTTAATTGTTTTTGCTTTTTATGATCCCTTCTTTCACTTCTCTGATCTTGGGATTTCTCTTCTCCCTTATTATGCTCCTCTTGTAAGCTTGTGGTTTAAGATTTGCTATTTTTTCATGAAATAGGCTTTTTTTTTCTTTTTTCTTTTTTTTCTTCCTCTTAGGTCATTTTTACCTCAAGTCTTGTTTTCCAGTCTCTTGCATCCCCTCATCCTATTGTTGATTGATGTTTGTGTGCAAAATATGCTGACATCAGAAAAATGTGTTTAATTTTAAATACTCTGAATTGCTAATCCCATAAGGGTTTGCCCAAATTCATAAAGGTCCAAATATCCTTTCAGGTGTGTTAGCATCCCCTCCTTAGACTCAGAAGTCTAACACTGAGAAGCAAAGCCATCTCTGAGGTCCAAGGTCTGAGCAAACATGGTTGTGCAGGGTGTTGTCCAGTTGAGTCTCCAGGAATGGAGATTGCAGACCCTCCCTGTGCTGCCTATCCCACTGCTAGACTGTCTTCATGGTGAAAACATTGCTTCTCATACGCAGCCTGAACATCTCTTGTCTCAATTTGTGCCCACTGTTGATCTGCCTCCAACCAGGCACATCTGTTAAGAGTCTGGCTCTGTCTCTTCGATAACGTCCCTGCAGGCACTGGGAGGACTGCATTTGGATGTCCCTAAAGCCATCCCTGCTGCAGGCTGGAGCAGCTACTGTCCCCCAATCTCTCTCCCCCACAGGGCAAGTGGTCCAACTCTGGCTGTCCTGGGAACCCTATGCTGAACTCACTTTGTCCTATCAATTTCATTGGCTTCCCAAAACTGGATGCAGTATTATAGATGTGATCTAATGAATGCTGAGCAAAGAAGAAGTCATTTCCCTTGATGTATGTCTTGTGCTTCTTCTTCCCCAGTCCCAAAGGACTTTATGGTTTTCAGGCAGCACAGTGCCTTTTGTTTTTAAGAACCCAAATCACATCCAGCTCTGTCTGAAGCTGTAACAAAACTTCTACTCTGTGGCACTTGGATTTAGCAATGTCTAAGGAGCCACTGCTAGCTGCAAATAGTGTGACTGAAAACTGAGCTGCAGGCAGGTGTTTAGTTACTTTGAGATCCTGTTTGTGGTCCTTTGATCTGCAATGGGCCAACATCTTTTCTCCTTTTGCAGACTGAAGCAGCATATTGGTACCTCCTTTGCCCTTTTCTTGCTATGAAAGTTAACAGAGCCCTTGCTTTTTAACTCACTCCCCCATTGTTGCCATGCTGTTTCTGAATTGGGGTGGTTCTTTGCTGTCTGGGTGTCACTCACTGGAGTCCCTACTCCTTGCCACTGTGTTGGTTTTTGCTCTGTCACGTTACTGCTTTCATGGTATTACACAACAGATGGTAGTATGGGGGCCATTATTAAAAAATAAGAGGATAAATTATTGTATTTTATAGCTCTCTCTTCTTCTTCCATTTTTTTCTAGTTAGAAATTAAATGACAGGAAGGTAGTGTGCAATGCAAAACAGAAACCCATTTATGTAAATTCAGACCTTTTCCTCTGCCCAGGCAATTTCCAGGACTGCACAGTGGAAATAACATTCAGTAGATGGAATCGCAGAATCATTTCCTTCCCAGTTTCATATGGGAGGCACATGTTTTGGAAGAATTCAAATAGGATATAACCCAGAATGGGGCACTTAATGATTTTTGTGGTTTTCATCTCTTTTGGACCTCCTTTCTTATTTACTGTGGAATTGTAATTTCTGTAGTGATGCAAAATATGATTTGGAAGTAATATTTCTGTAATTGTGGTGGAGTTAGCTCATCTATTTAAATGTATTTGAGCACCAGAGCCCAAGATGTGTTACATACATACAGTCTTACATGTTTTAGTAACACAACAGTGGATCCTAGATCTTCATCTGTTCCAGCATGACTGGAACAGATTTTTAGTACAACAAACAAAGAAATGTCTGGTGTAGGTCAGTGATGAAGTATGACAGAGTAAAGAGAAAGTGTATTGAATTTTTCCTAAAATTCTTCCTCTTTGAGAAAAATAAATGTAGTTCCAAAGAAAGTAATCAGAAAAGAGGCAAATTACACTGACTGTTAGGAAGCAATACATCCCAGTTTATATGAGCCTTTGTTTAAATTAAGTGTATTTTGGAATTTAATAGCCTTTCACAAGTAATAATATAATTAAGATACCGACATGATAACAAAACTCACAAACATTTTAAATTATAGATATCTTAAGATGCGTTGACAGTGACTGTTTTATAATGTAAAATATTTTCTTAGCATAACGGAATTGTGATTTTGTATTTATTTCCTGTTATTTACTTAGGTAACAAATGTTTTTTCAAAAAGAAGACTTTAGTTCGATAAACAGGGAAGAGCTAAAGTGTTTTTAGAGAGACCAGAACTTTGTTACGAGAAATCTGTTATCTGATCTCTTCTGGCTAGACAGAGGTAACTGTCCACTTCAAAAGCGGGATCTGTTTTTCAGAGGTTTTATTTTCCATATAACAATCCTAAATAATTTCCTTGATCATCAGCCTATACCTGTGTATCCTGCTTGGATTTAGGCAATGGCTACCTGCCAGTGAAGACTTTCTTACATTAGTAATTTTCCTGCACTTGAATTATTTACTTGATATCCACAGCATGACATTACTGAAATTAAATTACAGTTGGTTTAGCTAGAGACAAGTGGAGTTAGACTTCTTAAATCCACCAGGATATTTTTCAAATGGCTTCCAAGTCTGTTGACACAGACATGCTCTGAAACTAATATGGACCAATCCTTTAGTGTTTCTTGTAACTCAGTCCCCTGGCATCCAGTGATGCTTGGGCATTCTGAGAGGGAGTACAGAATTGAAGCAATTTGCTATTAGCATCAAATTTAGAACGTTCATGCAGAAAGGTGACTTCAAGTTTCTGTGAACCTTCTCAGGTTACAAATTATTATCGTAAGGCATCAAATAGGGAAAATCTTCAAGGAAACAAAGATTTTTCTTCAATTTTTTTTTCAAAGTGAGGGCATAAGCTTTCTACTTCCTCTGATCCTCTTGTCTTTTTGACCATATAGCATGAGATTTTTTTAACTGTTGTTTCCCTCAGGGGAGTCATTCTCAGTTTCTTCTCTTGTTTTTTAAGATTGATGCACTGTTCTGTATTTTATTAATTTATTTTTTGGATGATTGATCCACCCAGATGTGGTTAGACAGCATTTACAAGGTTTTGAGAGTTATGGACTTTATTAGTCCTATTTAACATTTACTTAAAAGAAGCAAGTAGAAGCTCTGAATGTGGTACTCTTTCAGATGAGATGTTACACCAATACAAAACAAGTTTAAGTTTGGGGCTTATCTGCAGACCAAGATAAAGAAAACCAGTGAGGATGAGAGGAAGTGCGTTGCATTACTTGAAGCAGTGTTTGGATGAATCAGGAGTGATCAAGATATATGAGCAACAGTGGCAGAAAACTTATTACAGGTTCTTTTGCATTCTTATTCATGCTTGATGTACATCTGTAAAGAAGTTTTACATTTCGGTGAAGAATCTGACCTCAAAAAAAACCTGTGTCTAGATCAAGTGCAATTCTTTTTAGCTATGCCTATAAGGAATCTTCGAGGTGATCCAAATTCCTGGCTGTCAGAGGAACCAAGTTACAGTAACCAACATTGGTGTGTAGACCCTAATGCAAGCCTAGCCTAGTTTAAATTTGCAGGAGTGAGATGCTACCTTTACCAGTCCTGGAAGTTATCCTACCTACCCTTCAAGGCTATGTCCTTTCATCAGCTATTAATGAGAAGAAAAGGACTTGGATGTCTCTGATATAACTATGTCAAAACCTCCTCCCTCCAAGAAAGAAAAAACCTGTTTGATATGAAAAAAAAAAATCAAAAACAAAGTAAGAAAGCTTGGCAAAGGAAAGGTTGTTAACATATAAGTTAAGTAACTCTTCTACATCTTTTCATCAAGCAATGTGAAGTTGTCTTTCTAGAGAAAAAATAAAGTGGTTTCACAGACTGATACAAAAAACAGATCAAGAAACCAAATAGAAAAAAAAACAAAACAAAAACAACAAGTCTGTGTGGGCTGCTAAGTGATGGACATATAAGGCAAGAATTATTGATGAGGAGTAGGATAACTGAGAAATAGTCCAGGTGCTCAGAGTCCCTAGCACATACCACACTGAGCAACATATGGAGAACAGCAATGAATGATAGCACCAATGTCTAGTAGAGATAAGAAAGTCTAAGTTAACATGCTAATGGTAGTGAAAAGTTATAAACTTTGTAATCATAGCTTAATAAAAAAGGATTTATTTCATCTACTGGAAGAAATCAAAGAATAACAGTAGGCAAGAAATCCATTTGCAAGATTGCTCACTGAGCAAGTAATATTAGGTATTTCATTCATTGTTGAAGTTAATTTTGTTCTAGAGAGTTACAAATGGGGGAAATAGGAAAACTGATTTTCAAAGTTTTTGCTGGTGTGGGTTGTTTTCAGCATTAACAAAGTTTTAGGCAAAGTATAATCCCACAATGGGAAAATACCCATCTTTTTTTTTGTGGAAAGGCTAGGTAAGACTTACATATGTAATGGCACAGTAAATTTTCCCTTTCATATGTTTTTCTTACTGATACAAGGTTATCATTGGTGTAGGTAGTTTCAGAATGCTATTTTGTTGTTGTGAAGAACAGGAATATTTTCAGTGTATTAGACAGAATTTTTTCAACAAATCCATTAAAATACCACAGGAGCAAATTTTGGTAGAATGTTCCTTGTATAAAAAAGTTGGTTTACCTAATGTACTAATCATAAAAAAGGGAGACTTTTTTTTTTCAATTTTATTAGTCTTTTAAAACCTTCTTAAAGTCTGCAAGCTGATCTTTTAAATTATTTCAAAGTAGTTACAATTTTATAAGTTTTCTTTTTGTCTTTTCAGTAGATTTGATACTTTTCCCCTATTAAAAGAGTTTATTTATTTATACATTTTAAAAATAATAATAGATAAAATTTAAGCCACAGTTTTAAAAATCCCTGAGATAAAGCAGTCTGGTTGCCAAGGCAAAGTTCATTTTTTCCTTCATACAAAATAATGTAAAATCTCAGGTGTTTATTTTTTAATTGCACATGTTCAGCAAGTAGAGACATGACTCACGCTTCATTGGCATTAAATCCAGAATTCAGAATTTCATTAACTTAATTCTCTCTGTCAATGGGAGGATAGACTTTCACAGTCTGCTGTGATTCTGCTCTGATTGTGGAGGGAAACATATGGTACACTTTCAAAAGATGACATGTAAGCAAATATTCATCTCTATCTGATGTTAAAAATTACATAACCAATAGCAATACTGAAGGGCTTATTTGATATTATGGTTAGTGTCAACTTGTGTTCCTGAAGTGCTCTCAATTTTTTTTCCTGTTAGTTTGCCTAGTAACATTATTTTTCCTAAAATTTGTATAAATTTCCTGGGTCCTCAGAATGCTGTAACTAAAATTATTTCCTTCAGTTCTTGTGAAACAAAGCATTTCAATGAGAAAGTTTTTTTTTTAATATAACTGGCAAAAATATTTTGGCCACCCATATTAAACCACTAGAGCATTTGACAAGAAAACAAATATCTCACAAGATCTCATGGTAGTTTCAAATAGGTCCATTTTTGTGGAAAGGTGCACACAAGCAGGGGGTTTAATGCCTATGTGAAACTATTAATAGCTCAAACAACTTCATCCTAAAGAAAGAAAGTAAAAGGGAGTTTGGAAGAGGCAATTCGTGTAACGTTGTCTATCATATTGGAGTTATAAGAAATTTTGTGCTGTCTAGGGAGGTAGTATGATTCCAGAGACAACGGAAAATCGAAAATTTTAAAACAAAGCCCCTTTTTCCCTGCATGGAAACAGTTTTTCTTCATTTTGCTTGTTGTTCAGCTTAATCTCTCATATGGGTACCAAAAAGCAGCACGACAGAATTTGGTGGTGTTTTCATTGTCTCTTTCAGACACTAAATTCCCACCAGCAAATAAAATAAAATTCTACTGTATGTTCACTTTGTAGTTATATTTCAAACAAAAGTTACTATGAAAGATTTGTAGCTTTAATGCCAGGAATGTACATTTTTTGTCTCTACTATCAAGTTTATAAGCATTGCCGGATCTTTCAATAAACTGTTAACATTCAAATGTTAAGAAAAAAGAATAGATCTCTAGTTTATGAAAGACACTAGAAGAAAGGTTAATATGCCTTGTTGTTGCTATTCAAAGCAGTTCTATTTCCTTTTCTGATATTCCAGAAAAAGAAATTTCCCCTTTTTAATATGGGAAGATGTAAGGCACTGGTTTTTTGCATGGTGTGCATTGTCACACATGCACACGCATGTGAAAATGTCACTTTCTATATCAATTGCTTTTGTTAAAATCACAGGGGTTTTTCTTCCTATTATTGTTTTCCTTTTCCTATTGCAATGCCAGTTACATTTTTAATTCTCTTTAATAATAACCTGAACGTTTTTGTGTCCCAAATCCTCTAAAATCTTTTGCTTTTATATCCTATTCCAATTTAGCAAGACTAGTAGACCTACTTTGGGGCCTTCTGTGTCTTCAAAATTCAGTAATGACTTAAGGATTTGGTATTGTTCTCTGGGGTTCTGAATTCTAGAGTCTGCTCTTTCCTCTGCGTACTAATGCTTTCTTTCCCCTTTTAGGGGATTTCCTTGAAATTAGAGCTTTGGACGAGCCATAAGAGCCCTCTCACATATTTACCATGCATAGATCCAGGAAAATTAGCAGATATGTCAGTAACTCCTTTAATGGGACAGTGATATTTGTGGTATTCAGCCCTTCACTTTTCCCCAAGCCAAAAAATCAAGCCAAAAAATAGTGGAATATATGGACTCTTGCAAAGCCCTGAAAATGCATGACAAAAATTAAAATTATAAGGAATTAGGAACCAAATGGTGAGGCAAATGTTACACCTGTGTCCATAAAGGGGCCAAAATGTCAAAATGGAGAATACAGAGGATTCTGGCAGACAACCAAAGGTCAACCTGGAGAATTTCTGACAGTCTTGCTTCAGCCTATGGGAAGAGCTGTGGAGTGCATCATCTCAAAATATATTTCTGGACATGTGAAGGAAAAGACAGTCTTTGGGAAGTAACAGCATGGATTTACCAAGGGTAAATCCTGACTGACCAATATGATCGCCATCTATGATTTGTGATGAGAAGAGCTTAAGCAAGACTTTTGACATTTGTCCCACGATATTCTCAAATCCAAGTTGGAAAGTTATTATTTATGTGGGTTAATGTCTAGATGATGTAAAGCTGGTCATCTAGTCAGATCCAGGAAGTCATGGTTAATGAGTCATAACCTACTTGGAGGTCAGTAGCAAGTGTGTGCTGTGGTCTGTACTGGGACTTCTCTTGATTAGTATTGTTATCGGGGACATGGAGGAGATAAGGGAGCTGCAACAACTCTGCAGATAGCAAATTGGGAAGCATCAGTTGTTCTGTTTCTGGTAGTCAGACTGCCTTTTCAGGGACCTGAAAAGGCTGGAGGAATGGGCTGATGTGGACTTGGTTAAACTGAATATAAGCCAAAAACAGGCACTGGCTTGGGAACACAGCTCAGGGACTCATCCTGCAGTGGCACACGTTTGGGATTGGCAGGCTGGGAGCAGGCCTTAGGTAGGGCCCTGGATCTCACTGCCTCAGCCAGCAAATCTCCATGGGCTGTGTGGACAGAACCATGGCCAGTAAATACAGGGAAATATTATCCCACTCAGTTCAACACACACTAGCCAATATTTATATAGACAATATAATATTTATTGTACCATATCTAGTTTTGGCCCACCTGTCACAACAAAGATATTGACAAACTGGAGTGAGTTTTGCTGAAGATAGACTCCAGAGCAAGAGTCAAGAGAGACTCTGAAGCAGTCCTCAGTTCTGGTCTCAAGTTCTTCAGCACATACACGTTCCATTTCATGCTTTGTCTCCGCTTCTTTTGCTGGCTTGATGCCTCTCACTGCTCATCTGCTATCAATATTTTTTGAAATGTCTTTGCTCCGACATGTTCCGTTTTTTACTGCACCATATAAAATCACTGTTGCTCTAGAAACATTTTTTCAGCATATGAAAAGGAATGCTAGAACTGTACAATGGGAGATAAGAATTACAAAGCAAAACAAGCAAAAAAAAAGCCCCACTTACATTCAGTCCATTTTTCCAACTCATAGATGCCCAAACTCATATGGATGACATTTTTTTAGAAATTAAATCTGCCTGAGGCAAATGTCCTGCCTGAAAAACTGAACTATAAACATATAAATTTGCCCAGACTTCCAAGAAACTGAGAAAAAGATTTTATAATACAAAGTGTTAAGTAGTTTAATATAGGCTGTGCCAGCAGCTCTGGTTGTAATAACATATTTTTCTTCCGTTTTTATTAATTGTAGTCATCTACTTGCTTCAAAAGAAAATTAAAATAGATTGAATTTTTTATGTTGTAAATTTGCTGAAAGAGTATTTTATTGTTGGCAAGTTTTTCAAATATTTAGGAAATAAAATAAAAGTTTGAGTTCTTTGGACATGACAGTTACACTTTAAAGACAGATGAGGATCTACCCTTACAATTGTACTGATACTATTTGACATATTAATTGAGTTACCTCCCTTAACTAATAAAATAGTGTTCTTCCAACATTCAGTTTTCTGTTTGATGAAGATTCTGAAATTGATACAAATTGTATGAATATAGAAATTGTAAAATATGTTATAGAAAATCATGAGTCTGACTTGATGTCATTGTAAACTATGTTTCCGTGTAGGATTTTATTAGTGAAATAGAGCATTCACTTTTTAATACACTGCATTTTGTAAAAAGTTTTGCAGCGTTAGACTCTACCTATTTATGTGTTTTTATCAGCTAAAAAGCTCATAAATATGAATAACCTTAGGAGGTGTTGTGGTTTAGGAATGGTACTCCCCAATTTAGTTCTCCCACCAAGACTCAAAACCACACTGCTACTCACTCGCTCCCCCGTTCTCTTCCCTCTTCCCACTACAGTGGGATACAGTTGAGAATTGAAGGCACAAAAGCTGAAATTCACAGGTTGAGATAAGAACAATTTACTGGAAACATCAGTGAGACAAGAAAATGAACAGTAACAGCAACAATGTAAGTAACACAAAAGTATAAGATAAAGAAACAATTTACATGGAAAGCCTGCAACAATACCGACCAGCTTTTCCCCACCACACTTTCTCCCTAGCGGAAGAGAGAATTCCTTACTCCCGCCCCTGACAGTGAGTGAGGTGGTATGTAATAACATTTGGGCGTTCGCCACATCCCTCCCCTGGGTACTGTGAAAAATTAACCCTGTTCTGGCTGAAACTAGGACAGGGGAAAAACAGTTTCTAGTAAAAATTGAGCAGTTAAGATTAATATTTTTATCTGTACTATTTATACACTAGTCTAAAATACTTTTCTTCATTTGAAGGTAACCGAGCTGCACAATATCAAAAACATAACCAGATTGCCGCGAGAGACAAAGAAGCATGCAGTGGCAATTATCTTTCATGATGAGACATCAAAGACATTTGCGTGTGAGTCAGGTAAGCAATTGGTGATGCATCTCTAGCTTAAAGAAATCAAGTTACACATCAAAGTCTGGCTTGGCTGAATTAACTTATAATGCCAGATAGGGGTTCTTAGCTTAAAGAAATTTATGGTAAACAGAAGTTTTGCAGTTTGGGGTTCAGGTCTTTTGGGGTTTGGCAGGGCTTTTTTTTTTTTTAATATATGTTGAGAGGTGTTAGGTGTGTTACAGAGCTCTTCCATTTTTTTTCTTTGCATGTAGATGGTCTGAAGACTGGAGATTTCCAGCTAAACTTGTAAATCTTAGTAAAAAATAACCTGTAAGGTGTTATTAAGTCAAGATGTGAAACATTCTTTTTTTAACAAGTTTTGCTATAGGCACTTACTAAACTAATAATTATCATGCCGTTGCAAATAAGAGGGAAATACCAGCTAAAACCTCAGGATATTGTAAAGCAGAGTGTCAAACAGTGTGTGGTTTGAACAGCTCCATAGCATAATGAATGCATTAAGAACAAGACTTCGGCATTATGGTACATAATGGCAGGTAGTTACTTGCAAGACACGGAACACTGCATGATTAAAGTGCACTGTTTTCTTGTTTGAATTGCACACATCTTTGTCCTAGGGTATATTTTAATGGGAAATTTTTTTTTTAAAAAATAGTGGGAAATTCTTTAATGATAAAGCTTCTATTTTTTTAGTGATATGTTTGCAACTGTGCATTTTAAAAGTTTTTATGTATGATACTATATATGCATATTTTTAAGTTTTTAAATATATATATATAATATTGTATATATGTATTGTGAAGGGCCTTGTGGGGAACCCAAATGAGGAGCACCTGAGGTCACTTGGTCTGTTCAGCCTGGAGAAGAGGAGACTGAGGGGAAACCTCATTGCAGTCTTCAACTTCCTCTTGAGGGCAAGAGGAGGGGCAGGCACTGATCTCTTCTNATACCAGCTAAAACCTCAGGATATTGTAAAGCAGAGTGTCAAACAGTGTGTGGTTTGAACAGCTCCATAGCATAATGAATGCATTAAGAACAAGACTTCGGCATTATGGTACATAATGGCAGGTAGTTACTTGCAAGACACGGAACACTGCATGATTAAAGTGCACTGTTTTCTTGTTTGAATTGCACACATCTTTGTCCTAGGGTATATTTTAATGGGAAATTTTTTTTTTAAAAAATAGTGGGAAATTCTTTAATGATAAAGCTTCTATTTTTTTAGTGATATGTTTGCAACTGTGCATTTTAAAAGTTTTTATGTATGATACTATATATGCATATTTTTAAGTTTTTAAATATATATATATAATATTGTATATATGTATTGTGAAGGGCCTTGTGGGGAACCCAAATGAGGAGCACCTGAGGTCACTTGGTCTGTT
>VZRZ01002841.1:326961-337012 GCA_013398175.1 Climacteris rufus
TGTGGTGATCAGTGACAGTGTCTGAGGGAATGGCCTGAAGTTGTGTCAGGGGTGGTTGAGGTTGGATATTAGGAAAAGGTTTTTCACCCAGAGGGTGGCTGGGTGGAACAGGCTCCTCAGGGAAGTGGTCACAATACCAAGCCTGACAGAGTTCAAGAATTGTTTAGACAATGCTCTTGGGCACGTTGTGTGACTCTTGGTCTGTCCTGTGCAGGGCCAGGAGTTGAACTCCATGGTCCTTGTGGATCCCTTCCAATTCTGGATATTCTATGGCTCTAAATTAATATTATCTTATAAATATTGCTTCATGAACATTCTAAATAACAGATTAAATGCAGTGAAACAAAATTTGAGAAATGTGGAGGAAGTTAAAAGGGTGCAGTCATGAATTATGCAAATTTTGGATTGAATATTACAAACGTTGACATGTACATCCCATCATGAAAGATGATTTGACAGTTTTGTTTGTTGATTAATTTAAATTTAAAAACACGCATAGAAAATCTGTGTCTATCTGCAATCAGTCTGACAGATCATTAGATAAGTAATCCACATTAAAGATTTTTATTTCTAATATGTAACATTCATAATTACTCTATAGTATGATTATTAGTTGAATAAAAACATTTTAATTATTTTCAAACAGTACTGAAATGAGTTCTATTGAAACTTTTCCATTTGCATTCCCCTTGTTCCATAATTAAAAGATCTTGTTCCTTTGCTAGAATTGCTATGGTTCAGACATATTTGAAAAGAGTGACAGCAAATTGTAACTTCAGGATTCTTTCACCAAAGAAAGGGCAAACCTAAGCAAGTTCAGCATATTTGGCCCACTCATCTGTTTCTTCTGTAACAGACAAGATGCGACTCCTTAACCTTGAGTCCAGTTGCATATATAAGGC
Source organism: Climacteris rufus (assembly GCA_013398175.1). Taxonomy (NCBI): domain Eukaryota; kingdom Metazoa; phylum Chordata; class Aves; order Passeriformes; family Climacteridae; genus Climacteris; species Climacteris rufus. Next base: position 327,864 of record VZRZ01002841.1, read on the forward strand.
ACATGTACCTTAAGGTGCTGATGCCCTCCCTTAAGGCTCTGTGGAAAGGTGTGGACAGAATTTTGAGTGGACAGCACCCTGGGTGAAGTGGTGGGCAAGTGGAGAGCTTGTGGACACACATCAAAGGGCAGACCAAGACAAGTAATACTGTAGATCTGCTCTAGACCTTCTCGTCAACAAGAAAAGGCATAGAAACAGTCCTAGGGCAGGTGGGAAAAGCCTCACAGTCACAGGCACTGGCATTCTTGGCTGACACTAACCACAACAGTAACTAATGGGAGGCCAATAAGGCTGAACACAAGCAATCCAGATTTCTGGAACAGATTGAAGACAATTTCTTGATACAGAAGATCAATAACGTGATGAGGGGAGATGTTTGTTCAGGGATGTGCTTGGCAGGATCCTGTGGATCCTTGAAGGGCAAAGGAGCCCAGGAGAGCTATCCAACCTGCAAGGACAGCATCTTCTGAACACAAGAACTGTCATCCCCATTCTCAGAAGACAAGCTCTACAGAAGACCAGTGTGAATGGAAGTGGAGCTCCTGACTCAACTCAAACACAAAAAGGAAAGCACAAAGAAGCAGAGACAGACTACTTGGTAGCAATACAGATACATTGTCCATGTAGATAAGAATGGAGTCAGGAAACGTCCAGCTCAGTGAAGGGAAGGACAGAAAAGATTTCTTAAAGTACATCAGCAGCAAAAGGAAAGCTAAGTAAGCATGGACCTAAGTACATCAGCAGCGAAAGGAAAGCTAAGTAAGCTTGCTGGAGGACTCGACCTAATGACCATGGTCGAGAGAAAGGCTAAGGTACTCTTTATGCTGTTTTCACTTGCAAGGCTTGTCCTCAGGCTTTCCAGGTCAATGGGCATGAAGCAGTATCCACAGCAGAGGAAGGCAGAATCAAGCATCACTTAAATCACTTGGATTTCATATATAAATCAGTGAAACTAGGTTGTCAAGAACGACAAGAAGGAGGACCCACGTAACTGTACTCCAGTCAGCCTCACCTCAGTCCCTGAGAACATTGCTGGATCAAATCATGCATAAACACATGAAGGACAGAAATGTGAATAGGAGGAGCAAAAACATTTCCCATATGCAAATCATCTTTTCTGTGATAAGATGTCTGGCAAGGGAAAGACAATGGTTGCTATATACCTTGATTTGAATGGTCTTTAACACCCTCTGTATCCTCCACCATAGCCTCAAAATTGGTGGCACAAAGGATGAATAGAGGCACTTAAAGTGGACAGAAAATAGGCTGGGCTTAAAAAGCCAAGCTTGTGAAGCTAAGCTTGCAGCCATTACATAGTGGATCACTCGGGGATCAGTGCTAGGATCAATACTGTTCAATGTCTTCATTGACAATCTGTATGATGAGACAGAGGGTACTCTCAGCAAGTTTTCAGGTGACACTAGATTGCGTTGACCCAAACTGGGAAGGCAGGACTGCTGTCAGAGGGACCTGGACAAGCTGGAGAAAGGGGCTGGCAGAAACCTTACGAAGTTCAGCAAGAACAAGCTCTTTCCCCTGGTTTGTGGTAATCCCAGCCACAAGGCAGGCTTGGCCTCATCTGTCTGAAGAGCAGCTCTGCAGAAAAGGCTCTGAGGTCCTGGTGGACAATATTCCCTGGAGAACATTAATTAGGATGTTGACAGCAGGTACTGGGAAGGGATCCTTCCCTTCTATTCAGCACTTGTATGACCACATCTGGACTACTATGTCCAGATTTGTGCATTCAGCACAAGAATATTGACATACAGGAGTGAACCCAGGGGAGGGCACCAAGAGTCAGGATCAGAAGTACACAATGTTTGAAGACAGACTGAGAGCTATTTGGCCTGGAGAAGAAAATAGTTCAGAGGATCTTACTGCTTCCTACAACTACCTGATCTGAGAATACAGAGAAGATGGAGCTATAAAAGTGTCAGATACCTTGCTGTTTCTGAAAGACTACAAATCTTAGCTATGGGTGTAGTGGAGTTTCAACCAGTTTGTCTTTCCCCATGCCTTCAGCCTATCTGAATAGTATAGACTGCATCATATCTGTCTGATGAGAGAGATGCACTGCTTTGTTTTGCAAAAATCAGACTCTCTTGAACTCCCAATCTTTAGTGGTTTCTGAACTAGGAAGATATAGTCCAAAACAAATTTCTTTTCTAGGTCATTACCACAATGAATTCTGTCTTCTCATAAGGAACTGTTACCATTTTTACTGTTGCTGAAATGTGCCAAGTACTTCACTTTCCCTTATTAAAGTTATCAAAATTTAAGGAATATGTGTTATTTAACTTTTTTTTCTTTTGATTAGTGGCAGTGGTTTATGTGGGAAAATGCATAGACTTTTAAAAGTGTCACAGTGTATAGTGGTGTATACACAATGGTGTTTATTTTGGCAAGTCAGGACACTTCTTTGGTTAACACAACTACTTTACTAATCCCTCTTCTTTCCCATGGCTTCAGTGTCAAAAACCATTCAAGTGGTTTTGAGTGAAGTTAAAAAATCTTCTAGAATCATAACTGCTTGACCTTGAATTTTTTAGGACCCCAGAGTTTCAAAATGTGTACATTTTTCTGCTATGAAGTCTCTGAACATACAGAAGCAGATACCCTGTTTCATATAATCTTGACTTCTGCGGGCAGATGGAAGGACAGTAAAATGAGACCCATTGCTAAAGGTCTGCTGAGTACAGTCAATAATTTGGAGACAAGGAGAAAGTAATATTCAAAGCTGAATTGGTTTTAGATACTGAACAATGTGAGGTAGGAGTTTTGTCAGAATTGTACCAGTAAGTGATATAAAATAATGGTATCATTTTGGTTTTGATAGTATGAGCTGATACCTTTTCCTCTGCATGCTCTTAAAGTCCACATGCTGAAAAGCAGCACATTTTCCTGGCACATAGCTTTCTTAATTGTAGAATTAAACACAATAAAATACTATTCTGATTTTAAAGAGGTCTCTAAAGATGCAGAACACTTTGGTTCTCCCCAGAAAGTCTGAGAGCTGTGATATCAGTCCACCAGGTGTGCTGGCTTGGAGCCTGTGTTTTTTTCCTAAGCTTCTGCAGCTTTTAGTCCTTCATCTTGCTTATTGTCTTCAAGGCAGCTACTGGCAAGTCTGAGCTCTGGGTGGGCTTTAGCCCCTATATTTTCATCAGAATTTCAGCAAATTAGTAATCTGAGGTGCATCTAATTGTTGGTAATCTTCGTTTGCTAATCAAAGCATTCTGTAGAAAAAAAAATAAAAATCATCCATGTTCTTTTATCACCTAGCTATTCCTATCACTACCACCAGTGCTCCCAACATATACAACAGCTGTAGAAATCTGGTCCATTCTGAAGCCCTATTGAAATATTTTGAATAGGGATAACCAATCTCAGATGTTACAGTTTCCTGAATAAAAGCATGGCATAACAAGCCTTTAAAGAAGAATTATCCCTCTTCAGGCAGAAAAGGAAGCTTCTTGCTGTCACTGTATCTCTTTCTGACATCTGCTCTAGTGGGCAGAAACTTGTGACTTTGGTAATTAGCAAGCAACATTTTTAAAGTCTCTGTTACCATGAGAATTGTTTTGGTGGAAGTAAACTAATGAGAAGTCATGGCTGATAGTTACTAACATGAAAAGTAGTCTATAACTCAGTGAACCTATGACAGACTCTAAAGTGGGAATTCTTCAAGCAATGGGAAACTGCTGCAACGTTAGCAAGAACATGCTTTGGTCTCAATTCAGCCTCCCTGAAAATCATGTGAAAGCTATTGCCACTAAGGGACTTCTTACAAATTTTTTATTTATCAAGAATCATGAAAATCTGAGTTGCTTTAGAAACAGGGAAGTGCAAAACTTTCAGGTTGCTAACACATCAAGGCTTGAGACAGAATTAAATGTTGTCTAACATATAAGCTTATTAATGGCAGGGACAGAATACTGTGAAGAAAAATAAAACAGTTTGGGAGAATTAAGTATTTTTAAAGATAAAGTATTTTTAAAGATAAAGTATTTTTAAAGATTTTAAAGATATTACCATTGTTTTTTAGATACATAAAGGAGGAAAAAATATGAAGATTTTTAATGCAAGGACAAATACAGAATATATTCTCAGTATCATTCTGTATTGCTGTGGCCTTTCAAATAGCTGAAATAACATAGACTGAAAATTTAGACTACAAATTCTAGGAGTTAAAGCAGTGAGGTTTCACACAGCCTCAAAGAAATCCTTCCCCATTCTGATGTGGTTTTTGTCCTGCATTCTGCACTTTGTTATAAGGCAAGGGGAGAAAGTCTTTTAGCTCTTGATTCTAACTACTAAGCTGGAGGTGCTGACTTTCCCTGATACCTTTGTTAAAAAAGTTGTTGGGATGGGTCTTGTTTGGTTGGGGGGTTTTTTGGTTTTTTTTTCAGGTTTTTTTCTTCAGGTAGGTGTGCTGTCACTTTTTCTGTAGTTACAACCACGCTTGGATGCACGTATCTATTACGTAGTTCTTCTTCCTGCAAGCCAGATATCTGTAATATGTGACTGCAAGACAAGTGTCTGGACTGAGACAGGTGTTCTGAAATGCCCTTTAAATTCTCACAAAAGTTGTAGGTATGATGCAGTGAACAATGGTGACTTTGCAGGACCAGCTATAAAATTAAATTGGTGGACATAAGAACTGATTGAAGCTGGAATTTTATGATGCTATTATGGAAGTTGCTAGCATGATAAGGACTGTGCCTGAGTAATAGTTAGCTTTCAAGGAATGTTGTTTCTGGGTTGCACTGGTCAGTGACAAGACCATATTGGAGCTTGAATTTTCTGTTAGTGATGCCAGAAAAATAGTAAGTGATATCAATCCCTGGGCATTTTATGCTTAGGGGACCCTCCAGCACAGGGTTGTGTAAAATCTATTTTGATTTCTAAATGACAGAATGTGATGAAAATCGATTAACTTGTAAACTGATTGATTAAAAAAAAAAAAAGAAAAATTAATGAGGGAGGTTGAAAATATTATGGAGACAGAGATAAGAGAGACAAAATAAATTAGGACTCAGAGGTGATTTTGGTGATTTGAGTATAGAATGAGTAGTAACAGGAGGGGCAAAATCACAGCGCAATCTTAAAGCTGCCACTGTTAAACAAATGCAGACATCCCCCAAGATACTGGTATTTTTTCTGTGTTCTTTTCAGTACAACGCCCCACTCTGTATAGAAGCAGATGAATTGAAGGGGTTTCTTTCTTTCCAGGCACACATGAATTGTAGTTCTAGAGTCATTACAACCAAGAAACATCTTCATTATTTTTAAGAGGTTATACTTCGGTATTTTGCTGTTATTTTTGTGACTTTGAAGCTCCAAGATCATGGAAGTAGTGAAAGTGAAGAACAGCTTCCCAAATGCTGTTTAGGCACTGGAAAGAATACAAAGTTCACATTTTGGATGCAGAAAAATAAACCTGAATAGTCTAAAATATTCTGAAACATGGTATATTTCTCTGTTAAGGTGTCAAATACTGCTTTATGAAAATTTATGACCCCGACTTTTCTATTTTCTGGTTTTGTTTATTTATATACATATAGGAACCTGCCATCTCTGTAAAGCATATGGTTCATTGAAGATCAGATGCATGTTCACACTTCCACATGTGCCACAGTGTCTGAGATCAAAAAGTGTGAAAAGACAGGCATTACATGAAGCTAAATATGTTGCTCTGGATTCTTACATTCTTCCCTTTTTATCATAATATATGAAACCCTATCCGCTTTAGGGGCAAAGTTCAGTCTGAGTCATGGTACTAAATCTTATATTTTAATATTAATATTTAGAAAGTATATTCTTTTATTATGGACAAATAGTTCCCTTTTCAGTAGTAAGGAGGTTTAGTTTCTTTTTTTTTCTCCTATATATATGGATCTCTATTCTGACTTCAGCATTTATAAATTAGAAGTATTTAGATTTGTCCTCTCATTTCTTGGTTGCCTGTTGATCCTCATTTTTCTTGGTTATCTGTCTGAACTACGGTGTTACAGTTTTGTGACACATATTGGTAAAATGTATTATTAGCAAAAGGAATGAATGCAGAAAATTATACTCCATCTTCAGGATATAGCTGTTGATAGAACTATTGCTTTCCATCATTTTCAGACATTTCTAGGTTATTAATTGACTGCAGACTTAGTTCTAAAATTAATTAGCATTTTGGAACTATTTTGGGAAGACAAACTCATATTTTTTAATTTTTTTTTTTAGTAGAGTAGCCAGATGCTAAATATGAAAACAGTAGGCACACAAAATGGTCACCATCCTTTCAGCACTTCTTCCAGGCAGGTCCCTGAGCTTGGAATGCTGCTGCATTCTGATTTTGTAGGGCAAATGTGGGACAGCAAAGAAACAAGGTTAACTTCCAGCCTAGCAGGAGCATGCACAGGTGCTATGACAAAATAGGTAGGAAAGGTGTAACATTTCTAAATGTGGAAATTGGGAAAAGTAAACTTGCTCTGAGACTGCAATATGGGAAGGCCTAAATTTAAGGCTTCATAAGTCAAAACTTTTGGAGGCTGACTTTTTTTTTCATTCCCTAAATTTTGATTATGTAATTGTGTAAATTGCAGAGGTCATAAGGATTCAGTTGCCTTTGCTATTCACATACTGTAAACTTTCCTGGAGACTTTTAATAATGTCTAACAGTGTGGGTCTAGAGATGTAGTCTCTGTGATTTTTGAAAATTGTTTGTAGTATCTGCAAGCTCTACGTTTTATACTAGAATAAAGTATGTGTTAGTGAGATGACACAAGCCTATTAAAATGCAGACTAGCAACATGGCCTAATATTTGGCTAAAAAAGAAAAGTTTTTCTTATCCTCTGGCTGTTTACCTTAAACTGAAATCTGAAATGACTAATATGTTGTGCTTCTCTATGCGACAAGACTTCTTTCTGATCTCATTTTGAGATTCTTAATGGTTTTGATAAAAAGTATTCTGCCATAAATAACTTCTCGTCTTGTGAAACAAAGATATGGAGATACTCTATTATCCTTTTTTTATAACTCATGCCATAAAATAGTAGAAGTTAGAATAATTTTTAATCATATTTGAAGCATGAAAGTCCAACTGTACTTCCTGTCATGTAAACACATTTTGTTAGAAGGTAGAGCAATAAGACGCTACCTATTTTAACATGCCTTCATCCTATCTACACCTTGCTTTTAAAAATATTCACCTGTTCTACACTGCCAAAAGGCATTAATGCACAATAATTAAAGGATTATGGAAAATCATTGGAGAATCTTGGTAAGTTTTAGGCATAAAATTTCCTCGTATTTTGGGTTGTAATTGGCAGCTTGCAGAAGAGGGACTGGGATAACTTCATTAACTAGATGACAGATGAATGTGTCAAAGTCTGGAAAAAATCTCAGGCAGAGGACTTTTCTCTATATTAAACATCAATTATAGATATATGTATGAATATAGAATATACTTTTACTAAAATATCCATATTGGGGTTGTAATATGGAGTTTTGCTATGACACAACACATCGTGCTTGAAAAGGATGAAGTATACAAGCAAATTTTGTCTTCATTTTAAAACTTTTTAAACATTTATGTTACTAAACACTCTGATGTTTGTAGAACAGATCCCAATAAGTATTTGTTATTGTACACTAAGCAAGATAATTTCTTACTTTCTTTCTACAATGTAAAAGGCTTTGGGATTTTCCAAAAGACTTTGTGCCATCATCGTTGTACTTAAAGTTGCTTTTTCCACATGCAGTTCAGGTTCTTGGGCATCTTCCCTTGATTTTAGTATGTTGATCACAGAAGTGAATTCTTACTAACCACCACATTGGAACACTTCCAGGGATGGTGATTCCACCACTTCCCTGGGCAGCCTATTTGAGTGCCTGACCACCATTTCAGTGAAGAAATTTTTCCTAAGATCTAATTGAAAACTCTCCTGGTGCAACTTGAGGCCANAGTTCAGGTTCTTGGGCATCTTCCCTTGATTTTAGTATGTTGATCACAGAAGTGAATTCTTACTAACCACCACATTGGAACACTTCCAGGGATGGTGATTCCACCACTTCCCTGGGCAGCCTATTTGAGTGCCTGACCACCATTTCAGTGAAGAAATTTTTCCTAAGATCTAATTGAAAACTCTCCTGGTGCAACTTGAGGCCATTTCCTGGTGAATTGTGTCTTGCCTCTTTAGATTTTTTTTAACATCTTTAAAAGAAACAAAAGTATATCAGGAGTTTTAAGGTTGAAAAGAGAATGGCATAGTAGTATATAGTTGAAACCAGAACAAAAGTCTGTTTTTTCCATCTTGGTTAGTCTGTCCCATGCATTATGCATGTGGTGTTCTTTAATTGAGTAACTTGTTATAGGGGCCTCTGCTATGGTAGGTACTTTGGAAGATAAGAGAATGAGACTTAGTGTTTTAAGTAGTTTTTTTGTAAGCCCAGGAGAAATGGATTCAATATATTTCCTAGACTGATACTTTCTAGCACCCAGCACTATAAAATGTAATAGTGTATATTTGTGTAGTTTCAAATATATAACTTCCTGTGTTCCAAAAATCACAATCTAAAAATAGATTTTTATAGTGTTCATGTAGGAAGAAAATTCAAACAAGATGTTTTCCTTCAAAATTCAGGCAAGACTCCAGAACCTGATATTGTAGAGTAGTTATTCTTCCTCAGTCATTTTAGGGTTCTGACCCGCATCAACATGATAAAAATGCACTTGATGCTGAAGTTGTGGGTTCCTCAGCAGCCTGCCAGGCAGACAGGCAGTGAGATGGGTTGTTTTCTGACAGTGCACTTAGGTCTTGATGCATCTAGATTTACTCAGAAAAGTCTCAACCAGCTCTACGAATAACACATTTTGGTGCAAATCATCACTTGTCTTGAGACTTATCCCTTAAAACTGTGCAAAAATGTTAGCAGCTTGTTAAGGTGTGTCATCTGCAAAGACTTGTAGTTTTCATTACCTGATTATGGGGAGAGTCAATAAGGAATTATTTTTTTGGTTATGTCTTCATGCCTAGATACAACCAGTCTTGGCTGCAAGCCAGCTCTAGTCTGCAAGTAGTGGAGCTTTATGTTAGGAAAGTGTCATGTCTCTGCAAATTCCTCATGCTTCTCATCTGGTTTGCAGTAGCATCAA
>VZRZ01002841.1:342130-438389 GCA_013398175.1 Climacteris rufus
GTCAGAATGGCAAAAAAGCTTAAAATAAAAAAAAAAAAAAAAAAAAAAGCCATTTTATCACTCATAGTCATTGCTTCTCTTAATGTAGTTTTAAAGTAGTGTGGTTTTAAAAAATGCCCAAAGAATGCTGCTTTTCTTCAAATCAGTATGGCATTTATTGCAACTCAGTCTTCTCTAGATGAAGATTTCAATGAAGGAGGAAAATATGAATGTATTTTCTGTAACTGCAGTTCAAGTACCTTCATACAATGTTTTCATAACATATACAGATAAATTATCCTGTTTGCTCTAAAAAAAGCTTTCTTTTTTCCAATACCTTTCCCAAAGCATTGGCTACTTTTAAAGTTTTGTTTTAAGCACTTTCAACTGCTTCCAGTTGCTACTAAATCTGCCTTGCAAGTTAATCTGAGGTTAAAACTCAAAAAATATTCAATGGAAAAAGCCATAGAGGGAAGCTGTTTACTGTGTTTCCTTTTAGTCATTTAGTTAACTCTGTTTCTCGTTTTAATTTGTTTTCAAGTTTATAAAATAGTGTATTAATGTGAAAAAAGGCAAGTATGGTGTTAATGATGACAAATATTTTAATTTTCTCCCTCCTGCTGAAACATCTACAATTGATATGAACAGTTTATATAAAAATAGAGAAAATTTATGTTCTTATTTGAGAACTTTTTTGCCTTTTTTATCAATTTCTAAATGTTCCAGAAAGTGGAATAAATATTGCATTAGGTTTGAATTTTGCAGGTGTTCAGTGGATCTTCAGCGCTATTCCTTGGGTTTTGATGACCAGCTAGTGTAACACTTCGCTATCAAGCAAGTTTAGGATTTCTTCATATTAGATGGAACTCTTTTTTCTTAATTAAAATTGACCAATCTCTCATTTCAGTTCTTATACATGTCATAGTAAAGTCAGAATCAACAATTCTGTTCACAGAAAGTAATGCGAATACTTCCAAAGCATATTAATGCTTCACATAGTGTTGCAGCATGTGTTAGGGGTTTAAAGTTCATATTTAGTAAAATTTGTATGACATGTACTAGTCTTCTGATGTCTTATGAAGATTAGAGACTTACTTTGAAGTAAAACCATATTAAGTAGAATTATGAGGAATCTTGGTCTGTTTCTAAAAGATAGAACACTTGATCCATTTGCTTTCTAGAAAGCTGTAGATTTTGAAATTGTGGGAGGTTTCTAATTTTTTTTTTAAATATATCTCTATGTGGACTTAATTTTGCAATGAAATATTTGAAAACACAGCAACATAAAATTACTAGTAACTCTTACGAGAGTATCACTTTTTTGGGTAGCACTAAAAAGTGATCAGCCTGCATTTTTATGATAATGTAAGACAAAGTTGAAAAATTAATCTCAAGTTCCTTATCTGTTTTTAAAACCAAGCCTTTTCTTGGAAATGTGTGCAGTCCTAAAGTTAAAATATAGACATAGTATTGTTATTTTTCTATTAATGAAATCATAATAACTGGTCTATTATGTGCAATCATTTTTTTCTAAACTGGACATATTTAAAAATATTCCTGAAATTAGGATAAAATCATAAGCCTATTGGCTAACAGAAAAATTAAGCCAACATAGAATTAGTGAAGTGGAAAAGGAAACCAAGACCATTTAATTACCTCACAAATAAAAACTAATTTAAATTATCTGTTTCATAAATGGAAAGTCCTTTATAAAGTGTCACCCAAAGGTAGCCCTGTGGACTGCTGTTGGAAAACAGTCAACTCCATTTCAGAATGGTACTTGCTCAGTGACAGTATGAATCTGACTGTTTCTTTAGAAAGTTCTTCATTGGCCAAACCTCTTAATAGTTTAGCATTTGGTTTCAGTTTCAAGGGAAAAAAACGAATCAATCCAGTATCTGGAGTTTATATTCCATAAATAAAACATGAAGTCAGTGTTACATCTGTTACTGATAATTTTGAGTGGACCTAGAAAATGAAGTAATAAAATCAGAGAATTTGCTGTGGGCATATAAAATAAATGTGACTAATAAATGTAACATGAAAGAAAATTTGAATGTGCTAATGGACAAGCCTCTAGATAATGAAATTAACCTTTCCAGGAAAGACAGATGTGTGTTAGGAATGTTGCTATAAACATTAATCCAGTAAGAATAGCAAAATATCTTACTGTGTAGCTTCTGCTTTATATTTTAAACATCAACAATATGACCATGGTAAATTTGTTTGAATGTATAAGGAGATTAGCCTAAACCTTGCTATAGCTTACTATCACCTCACTGAAAAAATAAGGGAATTAAATAGAGAGTCTGACATTTATCTCCACTCTTCTCTCTAGAGATGGAAATTAATTAATGTAGGAAGCTCAAAAAGCCAATGTAATATCAAAATGTTTCTGTTCAGTGATAGTGTGAATCTTTTCCAAGTTTAGTACAATGTCCACCATATATCTGTGATGCAAAAGGCAGTGCTCCCAGCATATGTCACTGGATATAGCAGCACTCTCCCATTAATAAATGCTGTCCTTGCCACTGGTACTCATCAGCAATAAAGTAGAAATCAACAATATTCAGATATGTATGTAACTTCTCTATCTTCTGTTTGTCTAACAATAGTTTCAGTGTGCTGGGTATAAATAGTTTTCTTCTCATATGGCATTTAACATTGACAGTCATACTTTTTTTCTGGGAAGTGTTTATTATTTGTCTATTCAAATATGATAATGATGAAAATGTAGTTTACTGTGGTTAGGAACTAACTGAAAAGAAACTTTACGAATCCTATGTCATTAACTAGTCCTTCAAATGCTGTGCATTTCTTGATAACTGGAGATATCCTTGGATTCATATCCAATCAATGTGTCATTTAGCTAAAAGTCAGATATGAGTATAATAACAATGTTGTTAGGCAACAATCTAAGTGGAAAGGCTTAATACCTTAATGTCTAAGGATTTATTTTTAAAGTCTATGATCATATTAGGAGAATATGTGGGAGGAAGAAGTTGGAAGGAGAGTTGTATGCTTCTGCGTGTGATTATGTTGATCTACTTCATAGGCAGTTCATAACATCACACCTGCTAAATTAAGAAAATAGTGGTAGCCCATGAATTATGAGATTTTAATTTTTTAAAAAATTTTTAAGGTTGTCACAACTATATTTAATCTCCTTTGTGAATCAAAAAGCTGACAGCATGTCAAAAAATTGTATGTATGTTGATGAAGATTATGAATTCTAAAGGAATAAATACTTTAATGGAGGTTGTGATGAAAAATGACAAATTTATAACTCTAGTGCGTATGTAAAAAATCTTTGTTCAGATTTGGGGGTGTGGACTTATAAGCATTATACATGTGTTTGTTGATACAAAGTTGGGGCTTCATGAAGGATCACATCGAGGGAGTAAATGAAGATGTCATTTTTTCTTATCTAGAAAGAAAAGGTTTCTGTCTTTCTAGCTCAGTAAAGCATTACTTCTCCAAAATGTCACTGTCATTTGTATAACAAGTTTCCTTCATTCATGCTTCAATCTATTATATTGCACTTCTAGTTTTCGGCATGGAATTCACGATTCCTTAATTTTGTAAGGTATCAAGATTCTATGCAAAGGCATATGCTAGGTTTTATTGTTAAAATGGAAAGAGTAATAATTGTCTGCCTGCCCCAACCCAGGAAAAAGAAAGAGTAACGTTCGAGTCCGCCATTTGCTCATTTAAAATCATTAATGTAGAAAATAGAAAAGCATATGGCAGCATAAGAATTGTACTTTAGCCCATTAGTTGAGTGTGCTGATGGTGCTGAATAACTCCTTTTTAAATTACAGTGATCAATTTTCTCATCCCTGCTGTTAAAAACTCATTTCTCTGTAGAACTGGTTTTCTGGATTGCTTTCTCCACTAAAAGCTATCAGCCATGGACTGAACTTAGCTTAAGTCACAAGAGATTGGGATCTTTTTCCTGGAGTCTCAGTAAGGAACACAGAAGAAGACAAGTCTTTACTAGTGTATGACTCCAACTCCTGCATAAAGGAAAGAGCATCCATTTGCTGCCATCTAGTTCTGTGTGTGCCTAAAATTCAGGTCACAAGTGAGCTGTTAGTGGGCAATTGATGACCAGTGTGCATAAATTACAGCAACATCTTCAGGTACTGTTTCTCACTGTAATCAGCACCTCTGATTTACAAACCTAAATTGTAACCTTTTGCTGCAGTTCTTGCTTTATATGGTTCAAAATATTAAATTGGAACATTCTTTATAATTTCGTGATGAGTTGTTTACCCTTACATAAAGATGAAAGATTTGAAATAAAGCAGTCTTTCATCAGTGAGTCTCCAGTTAACATGCCTTAAGCCATTTTAGCAGAGTTCTTGAAGTTTCCAATGATTTAATCTTGGTGTGTTCTGTAAGATTGCATTCATCAAGACTTATTCTTATTTTCTTGGAGGAAAATGGCACATAATTGAAGATGGATCTATCTGCTCTTTTCCTGGTTCAGCAAAGGACATAGTTTTACTGTTCAGAATCTTAGAAATCTACTGAATTAAAAAAAAATCCTATTAATGAAAGTATGGATTATGAGTTTCAGCTTGGAGAAATGGTCTCATCTCAGGTAGTCATATGTGTCTCTTACTTATTGATCATGTTATAGAGTTATCAGTGGTGTATATTAAAACCCAGGAATCTAAAATTCCATATTCTAGATACAATTTTTTTAGGAGACTGTTATTTACAGGAGGTTTTGCCTGACTGGAAAGCATCTATTTTCATAGACATTCAAAGAATGTCTCTTTCCATAAAACATTTTCTAATTTAAATAAAGTTTGCATGTGTCCAATGTAGAAATCCACTTTATACTGGGAGTAAAAGATGCAAGTTTAAAATGAGAGTAAGAAATTGATAATGAAAAAATAATCCCCTTTGGGTACATTTTGTAGATGTGAAATTTGAGAAAGTCTTTTCTAATTATATTTCCTTAAATACTAACTCTAGACTATGAACTTTTAAGATTTATTTCTTTGCTGTAGCACCACATTAAAACCCACTAAGACTAAGGCAGAAGACACAGTGTCATTTCTAGCTAATACTTGGTTCTGCCTGAGAGTAAAGTTTTATGCAATTGAAAATCAAGTAGAATACATACTGCATTATGATCTTACAGATTATTTCAGTCAGAAGTTCTCTGTAATCGCTTTGAATGAGTTTCTTTACACTTCCAATATCATAAAAACCTTAACTCTCACAGGAGCAGGGACTCACTTCTTTAAAACAATAATTTTATAGAGTTTGAAGGAAAATGCTACATGTATTGGATAATGGAAACACTGAAATAAAATATATACTTTTTCAGGAGGTTTTTTATTTTTAAAGTCATATATCATACCATGCATACCATGCAGAAAAGGTTTCCTAGCCTCTTTACATCAGAAGAGGGCAACATTAACACTGCCTTCTCTGCTCAGCCAAAATGGAACAACACTTAACAAATCTAAGTATTCATAGCTTGTAGTCTTGCTTTAATTAGGCATGTTTAGCCAAAGAAAAGAAGAAAGAGAGATTGCAAAGGCATCTTAGTCTGGTAGCCATTGTCTGCTCCTACTGATTTAATGCAGAAGATATTCAGAAGGCTGGAGTGAAAGTCGTGTTCAAGGCAGAAGTGCAATGAAACATATAGTGGCAATGGTATGTGTTTTTTCTTCCATGTATTGAAACTTCTCCTTTTAACCCTGATTTTGTAAAGGAAAATAATACTTAAAAATATTTATCTTATATAACAATATTTCTGATCTTCAGGTGACAAGATTTGTCAATAGTTCAAAGACTGAATATTTAACATTAAAAAAAAATAAGGAAAGTGAAATGAACCTTAGGATTTCTACCAGTTTATTTGGGTATTGGATTCTCTTACTAGGCTGTAACTTAAACACTTGAGAATGGGAGGGAGTCATGTTTTACATTTACACATAAGGTATTAAATTTCCCATGCGTTTAAAAAACAGCCCTATAACTTTCCCAAGAGGAATAAAAATATTGTGGAAATAAACTAAATCTGGAATACTACCAGTTTTTAAGACAGAAAAATGCTATTGCTGACTGCCAATCATGGGGTAGCAGCAAAATTGATGGGATAGCATCCCATGTGTGTTATGTTCCTGGTGACAGACCATTTTTGGACACTTGACTGATAGTATTTATATCATTCCCACTACAGACAAGCTGCCTGTGGTTATTTTACTTTCATGCCATTGCAATTTAACATTAATAAGTGTTGAAACAGGTATGGATTGACAGTCCTGGGGAAATGTATAATTCCCATGTCAGATTCTTGTAACTGGCCCATTAGTTTCAGACAAAATGTAAATGTTTCTTCTATGTTTAGGCAGGTTTTCATAATTCAAACATTGCACTTTAAAGAAAGATCGAATTGAGAGTGAAATTTTGCTAGGCATCTTTTTGGGTAATGATGTCAGCTCACTGTTGGTCTGTTGGACATACTAAGACTTGATAAACATTTGTGGTATAATGAGAGTCACTAGTCCCCAGCGTGAAGTGGAATACATAATTTTTAAGAATACCTCTAAGTCTACCCTCAAGGACTAATTTATCCACTCAATAACATTTTCTTCCTGGAATGGCATAATTTGTTTCTGTAGGGCTAATCACTGACTAAGGTGATATTCTCTTCTTTTTAATAGCAGAAATTGCTATTTACGTAAAGACAAAAAAAAGGAAGACAAATGTCCTATATTTGCATTAGTAGTAGTATTAAGCAAAGGAAATTGCTTTCTTGCAGACCATTTTTCTTCATTTTCCCATACATTCTCCATTTTTCAAGCAAGTCATCTGTGTTCTGTTTCTGTATAAAGCTTCATTCTCAAGCAGCATTTCATATGGGGAATTTTGCTTCTTGCTGGACAATAGTTTATTGGACAGTAACATCAATATAATAAATCTATTTAAATACTGTTATTGCCTTCAAAAGGATTGAATTAACTTTGTGTTGATTTTATAGATAGGACAATAGACAGACTAGTAGCTGAGTGCTGGTTATTCAAGCTGAAACATTTTATAAGACTTGCAGAAGCAAATGGGGTATTTTCAGGAAAATATCACTTTTGATATGTCTCAATAACTACAGGCATATACAGCTGGTTATTTGTAAACACAGGTACATAATAAAATTAAGATTATCAGAATCTCCAGATAAGTGTGGCAGAACTATCTGTTTTAAAAGCTCATAAATGTATTTTGGTGATTATTGTGATTAACTGTGCCTTCCTTATGCCAACTCAAGTTAAAATAGGAAATGACGGAGAAATGAAAGTTTCTTTTTGTGTATTCTTTTTGTATAATACTTAGACCATATCTTTCCTCACTTAAAAAAAAGTGCATTAGCAAAATATGCCAACAGATATAGTTACAGTGTATGTGTTCGTGTTCTGTAATTATTCATTTAGCTTGATTGCCACATTATTCAGTATTTCCTTAAGCACAAAAAAAATTAAAGCTCAAATTATACAGAATAAGTTGGGTATGTCTTTAAACTGATGGTGTAGTCACAAAAAAAAAAAAAGCATGAATTTTAATAGCTGGAATTAGTTCAAAATTAAGGGTCTTATAATATTAAAAAAAATTGCAATGACAAGAAGTTTTTGAGTAACTTGACTCACTAACTTTTTTGCAAATAAGATTTTCAGGTTTCCTTTAATATATTTTGTCACTGCTTTAATATGTAGTATTTTCAGTAAATTAATATAATTTAACCGTATATGTGGTTTTCCTTTGTGATTTTTCTTTGTCTTTTGGTTCAATGATTTAGACTTAAGTAATAACAGAACACTTTACTCCAGGTGAAATATTCAAAAATCACAGTTCAAGACAAATACCAGAAAGTTTCCTTAGAAGTAGTATTATTTGAAACATAAGGAGAAATTCTATATATGAATCCCATATTTCATAAAATATCTTCAAATATAATTGATCAATAAAAAATAAGCTTAATAAACCAGTTGCTGTCAGAGTTGCAGCCCATTATTTCTGTTCTTTTCTATTTGAAAGCAAGTTTTAGTCTACATACAGACTGATTTTCTGTTCTTTTACTGTAAATGGAATGTATGTTCCCCCCATTGTTTCCTATCACTTAACAAAAAAAAATTAAAAATCCATGCATAGCCAGTGTTCACTAATCAGTAATACATAAGCACTGTCTCTCTGTTCCCTGAGCAAAGATATGAAATAGCCACATTGCTTTAGATT
Source organism: Climacteris rufus (assembly GCA_013398175.1). Classification (NCBI taxonomy): domain Eukaryota; kingdom Metazoa; phylum Chordata; class Aves; order Passeriformes; family Climacteridae; genus Climacteris; species Climacteris rufus. The sequence goes on from VZRZ01002841.1 coordinate 350,360, forward strand.
TGTGTCTGTGTTTGAGTGTGTGTGATGTGCTGTAGTAAAAGTGCCCAAAGTAACAGAGACATGGTTAGATAACGTATTATAGATATTTCTAAAATAAAATTATGTTTGAATCATCAAAGGAGGATATATATCCTGATAAAGGATAGATACTTTTAAGGTATTGATTTTGATAAGAAATTACATGCCTGCAGGCAATAGTGTTATTTGCTAGTGAAAGAAAAAAAGAAATTAAGTTGCTTCTTATATGTTACGTGGTGCAGTATAATAGCACATCAATCCTGTGGGAATTCTATAATATTTTTTCTTATTAAGTTCTAATTAAGCCTCTGGTGATTTTTAGAGGAGATACATTGTCACATCTTTCAGCACCATCTTTCTTTCTTGGTAGAGGATATCAGGTCTAAATCCTACTAGTCTGAACAGGAAAGATTCTCCAGTTTCATTCAGAGTAAGAATATTTAGTTGGATTTGGGCCTTTTATAGGTGTCTTTTAGAGGGAAGTAGAGTTAAACAATTTGTACAGCAAATACATAAAAATGTTTCAGAAAAAAAGAAACTAATATGTTACGTTTATACAGTTTGATATCAGGTAAAACTCAAAGAAGTGAGATTTTTTTGATTCACACAATGTTTGTTATGCCCCTTTAATGTTGTACACACGCAATTTCCAACTTAAATTCTTGATCACATCACTTTATGTGGGCTGCATGAGAAGAGGAAGAGGCCTGCCTTTAAGAGGTGCACATAAATTGAGCCTTTTTTTCACAAGTGCGGTAAATTTCTGCTTATAGTGGTGGAAGGGATCTCCTGGAATGGAGGGCACTGAACTGAGCAGGAGGGGTAAGCACTTTGCAGCTTGGTCTCAGCCTAGAGGCTTTTGACTGTGCTGGCAGCTTGTGGTGGTGGGACATGAAAGGCTACTGTACGATTGTGCCAGGTGAAGACAGAAGGTAAATGTGAAAGAACATGAAGTTACCAGGATTGAGAGGGTGTTTGGTTAAGTCCACACACAAAATGTTTCCTAAGTCACAAGTCTGAAAACAATCCTGCCTCTAGCCTTAGAGACCTAGAGGATCCAGAGGCCAGATAGAAGGAGATCTAGAAGATTTGTAAGGGCAGTGAGTTGAAATGTGTCCATATATTTGTATCACTGCCCCTCACCCCTTCCTTAGAGAGTATGTTCTGTATAATCTTTTAAATTGTAAGTAGCAATAAAACACTTTTTCTATGACGAATTTGTATTTTTAACACAATTTGCCAATATTATTTCATCTTTGTTATTATATTAACAAACCCACTTATCATGCTGTGTTATCACCTATTTGTAAGACACTGGTCAGACTAGATACAGCACCAGTTTAATCAAAGAAGAACCAAAACAGAAATTACATATAACCTCCAGCATGACCTGAAAGCTCAGTTCAACTGTGGGAAAATATGACCAATAACAAGTCAAATAACAAGTTTACAAATGTTTTCTCAATAATATTTCTTATGCAATAAGCAGTGCCTAATTAAGGTCTCCCATCTCTTTGCATTTTATCTCACCTCATGACATTTGCATAGCAGCATTTTATAATTAAATAACAGTAAGGATAAAAATGAAAGTATTTTGATTTTATTTGTAGCTGTGAAAACATGTATTAAAATTTATCATTCAGTCCAGGAATTCAGTTATCTTGAAAGGAAAATAAATTTTTCAATGACAAGTACCAGTTACAACTAAAAACTCAGCATTTACCATTAATAAATCTAATCTACATGCATTAAAGAGAACAATTTTGCTGACAGTTTTTTATGACTTGGTTCCACTGTAATATTTCATCTGTTTCAATATATGCATATAATCAAAATAAAGAAGTAACGGAGATGGTACCTGTTATTCTTAAAGATTACTGCCATGATGGATGTATTTACGTACTATGGATTATAATAATTATATTTTTAAATCATAAATAATATTTAATTTGTTATCCTGAAACACAAAGCACTCTATATACCTTTTACAAAAGAGTGGTGAATTGCTATATAGATGCACATGGTCAAAGGAGAATCAAGACTTTGGTTCTGAAAGGTAATTCACCTGCTTCTAAAGATTTCACATGTCCATCAAGGAAAAGGTTGAAGGCAATTCCTTGCAAGTAAGCAATAGCTATCAGGATGCATTAGGCAGAACTAAGTCATACATTACCTTCATACCCTTGACCTTCCAGACACATTTGTAGATAATGTTGTTATCTACAAATCCTCACAGTTTTGTGGGAAGATATTTCAATTCTGCTTTGAAATTTTATTTTCTGTAGCATTAAGTCAATCATTTTTGTAAGATAGAAATTTTGAGTTATACAGCAGTACAATGTATGTTATAGCCTACCCTTTGCAAAATATAGCTGTGATCTTATAATGCTTATACTAGGATAAGTTCCTTCTGTATGGTAATTGGAGAAGGGTCTAAACTGGGCCTAATCATCAGTGTCTAGCAGCAAAGAAGCAGCAGCTTAAATTAAACTGCCAGAGTCAAACACTCTGAAAAGTTGTTTCTGGATCCAAAGTTTCGAGATCTAGATGTTCCTGTAAAAGAGCGAGGCAAGTGCACTGAGGGAGCAAAACAAAGACACACACAAGAAACAGCTTCCTAAAACAATTCGTTTGTTTTCAAAAATATTTACTGAAAGTTTGGTGTGCGAATACGTATAAATTGAACTTGTTCCTTTGACATGAGTTCTGTTTTGAATATATGTTGGTGTTAAACTGGATTTATGGAATTACCAATATGTTTCACTTTCTCCTTAGATATTTGTAGCATTAGAAAGGTTACTTTAGTGTTCATCTACCATCACCTCATTGTACATTTTCAGTACATGCTCTTTCAGTCTGGGTACAAGCACAATGAAAAAAAATAATAAAATTCATATTCTGTAAAATATATGACGTTATATCCTGGCCATACTCCAGGAAAAATTGCAGGCTTTATATAGAGCTATGCATGCTATCAGCATTTATATTGTTCTGTGACACAGTTTAGGCTGCAAAGAAAGGAAGGGAAGGAAACATGGGTGCATTTGTCTGGATTTGCACTGTCACCTTTGTGCTACCACCTTTCTCCATGGATTGCCCTGTGTTTATCTGTAGTTGGAAGCAGATGTTGGGCAACTCAGTGGAAACTTTCTTACCTGTGCCTTGCACCCACACTCCATTTGCTTGCTGCCAGAATATGGCAGCATGTCTTGGGGTCCAGTTCTGTCCTCTATCTCCCTGGCATGAAACCCTCTCCATGGGAAAGTGTGATTTATAAGGCATGGCTTGGATTCTAAAGACCTCACAAGTGTCCAAGGAAGTGACAAAGGTTGAAAGAAAGGAAGAGAAAATATAAGGGAAATTTCTTCATGCAGGAGTAGAATAATTTTGGAAATAGGCTTTTAAACAAATTACTCTTGCTTCTTTTAAAAGCTGTAAATTTTTACTGCTATCCAGAGATAAACCTATTCTTTCCTTACTTCCATCAGGGAGGCTGTATCTGTGGAAGTGTTGAAAAAACATTACGCTGTTACCTCAATATTTTCTTCTCACATACAAAGTTAAATGTGGATGTTACTGACATAATATTCTGTCTCTTAGCACCAGAAGCTGAGGATGTTATAAGACCAACTTTGTGGATCTGTCCTGCGACAAACACTGCAAATAAACAGAAAGGGTTAAGGGAAGCCACTTTCCTCACAAACTCTGAAGAATCTCCCCAAATTCTTGTGACAACAACCACATTTGGCTCTCAAAAATCCCCAAATGGGCTCTATTATTTGAGCTGTTTGTCTGGACATTCACTCATCTGATAGCCAGAATAACTCAGGAACAATCTGTTCCTGGATTATTCAAGACGCTGAACAAGGGAGGGTATCCAGAGGTTCTTGGAGACCTGGAACTGTGTGCCTGTCTCCCTTTCTTGTCCAGCAAATGTTTCTGTCATGTGAGATCTGTGTCTAACCAGGCAAGAATTTGAAGACTGTACCAATTAGACATAGAACAGCTTTTCTTGGATAAAAAAATTTACTTATTTCAATGAGTTATCATCACTACATGCTTTGGGGTTTGCACGCAGTAATTGTGTCTCTCCAAATTTCAGCATTACATTAAGGATACTATCACAAAAGTATTTTCTGAATGTCCCCAAAAATAGGATGGAAAAAACTGTGGCAGTTTAATACAAACATTTCTATGTTACTGGAGTCACCTACTGGTAAAGATGATTAGAATAGACTGGCTGTGACCCTGGATGCTCACTGTGTGCCTGGTGCTGAGACTGCTGTGAAGGACTGACGTGTTATATGGGTTAACCATTTTATATGAAGGATTATAGCAAAAACTGTATAACAGAACTTCACCAGAAGACCACTACTAGCCTGTATGGGCCCCTCTGGGCTGAGGCCCTGGACTGCAGGTGGATTTGAGATAAGATAACATTGACACCATTCTGGAGTCTGGGCTGAGGGAGAAGAGTGCTTCACAAGAGGATCATGTCCAGCAGCTTTGGGGTGGAGACTGTAGCCCCAGCCTTATCTGCTGCCAGGTTTTGGGTGTGTGTGTGGTGAAAGCGTCTGGTCAGAGGGACGCCCACCCTGAGCTGTGCAGAGCAGCCCAGCTGTGGGAGGCCCCCACTCCGGGCAAAGCCCCAACTGCAGGATGTGCCTGTGGAGGGGCAGCTGAGGGGCTGTCACGGCTGTCAAAGACACCCCCAAAGGGGCCCCCAGACCCTGCACCAGAGCCCCGCACACAGCAGCTCCACGGTCTCAGAAGGGACAGTTTCAAGCTGCCCTTCAGGGGTGGTACCTGGGCGTCTCCCTGGCCCAAAGCGTGTATTAATCCAAAAGATTTTATGCTCTTTGGCGGCAGCGGTGGCGACAGGGACCCTTCACCACCAAGAAGACCAGATGTAGGGGTCCACGAGACGTTGGTGGGACCCATGGAGGGGTGATGTGCTTCCAACTAATCTGTCACTCTCCTTGTCCCCTCCCACCCCCATCACACACCTCTTTTCTCTCTTTCTTTCTCTATTTCTCTCTCTCTCACTTATTGTTAAATAAAATGCATCAAATCTTTTTGTCACCAACATTTGATCTCGTTTGGTCTTAGTCTCGCATCTTGTAATGATTTTCAAACCTTAAACATCTCCAGCTTTATGTGCAGAGACTTCTATTTGTTCCTCTGTGTTTAAAACTGGATTGTAACAACTGCTCTCCAGAAAATTTCCCTTAGGTAAAGCCTATCTGGTAACAAAAGTCAGGGTAGTTGCATAATTTTTCTTAGTTGTGTTTTCACACTCTGTTAACACCAACTTGAGAGGATGCTTGTTTGACTAGTGCCAGAGATTTCATGATGTTAAGTTTGGGAAGTGGTTAGGATGAAGCTGAAGGTGAAGGGGAGGATGCTGTGGTGTGTGTGGGAGTTATGCCTTGTAGAATTCATGTCTTGGTAGATGGGCAGATAGGGAGCTCTCACATGTAAATCAATGGTATGCAATGGAGGACTCAGCAAGGACTGGGAGGTTTTGAATCTTCATATAAATGTTTCAACTAATGCCAAAATTGCTCTAAGACCAAAAGAAGTTGAATAGAACAGAAGAAATTAATTATTCTGGCTAACTTGACAGACATACCCTTTCACTACAGCAGAGAGGGAAGTTTAGTCTTTGAAGATCATTTTGTTGCTGTTTTTCTCTTGCTCCTAGAAAAATGCTCTAGCACCTTTAGAAACAGGAAGTTTACGAGTTCAGACTTACCTAAAAGGCAGTAAAGAATATTTCATCTACTATGTATAAAGTTTTGAAAAATTCCTTTTTTTTTTTCTTTCTTTCCAGAAATATACTGCCTTGAAAATTCATTATTCCTCTTCTTTCACCTTCTATCCTCAAACTTGAGGATGGAAGATGCAGTCTTAGTAATGTAAACCCTTTTTTAAAGTTCATTAATTGAGGCAAAGAAATTCATGTGGAATTTTACACTTTCAACAAAAGCACATTATGATAAATTTTGTCAGTAAGAAGGTATTGATTTAACTTCACACTTTTTTTGGAAAACTGTCAACATGAACAACTTTTTTTCTGTTTTCTCAGAACTAGAGGCAGAGGAGTGGTGCAAACATCTTTGCATGGAGTGTCTAGGGGCCAGGCTCAATGATATCAGTCTTGGGGAACCAGATTTGCTTGCTGCTGGAGTCCAGAGAGAACAAAATGGTAAGTACCTTTTTATTTGCTTCTATATCAGTTCTTAGGTGAATTTCAATGTCATATTTGCTTGTGCCTGTTGTTGTGAGGACTTTTGCTATTAGCTAGAAGCACATCATTAGTAACTAAACATTTGGATTTGTTTTTGAAGCTTAATCCTACTTTTTTCACGAATAAAGATTATTAACTTCCATGCCAAATAGCACATATAGAGTGACTTCATGTCTTTGTTGTGTTCAGATTTCCCTGTCATGAGAAATGCTTATCATGACCCTTCTGTTTCTGGAAATTATGGTTTCTGCACAGAGGAAGAAACAGCAGCTGTTGTTCTGCAGCCTTCTAAGGGTAGCAATGAACATACCAACACCAATTTGAACTGCAAAACACTTATTTGCTTTAAACTCATACCTGTCTTGACTATTGAAGTCAGGATCATCTAAATGTTGTCAAATATGGGTGAAAAGGGCAATGACAGATGCTAGTCATTATGAAGCCTAAATTGTAAGTCTTCATTTAAAGGGTATTTGGATTAGACACATGCCCAGGAAGAATGTTAGTGGATGGAATAGGCCATAACAAAAGAAAATCTGTGATTATCCTGTCATTTAATTCCTGTTAATGAACACGGGGGCAACACAAAATGTGCTCATTTAGTCCTCCCTAAATTACAACTCTCAATTATTATTACTGTCTTGATGCTTTTATAAGATCCAATAGCTTTCAACAAAGTAATAACACACACTTCCTCAATGGTCATAAAATACCAAGCCAACTACCATTATAAACAAAATTACATAATTAAATTATAGAATGAATGGCACTATATTGATTATATTGTATTATTTCTCTGAACCTAATAACACACAGCATGAAATATGCAGAATTCTTTAAGGAATTTTGTTAAAAAACAGACATGTTGAAATGGGATTTAAAAGAAGCTCTGATGTTCGTAAAGTTGTTTGCCTGCTATGAGACACAGAATTCAATTTGTAGTCTCAAACTACTTAACAAAGGGAGAGTTACTAATGTTGTAGAAAAGTGATAATAATCAGACACTACTCAAAGCATCCCATCTGCTCTATGTTCATAGGCTATATAGGTATAAACTCATCTGCATGCTATTGAAGAGAGAACTGTGTGAACAGGTGGAGGTCTTTCACAAACGTGAAAGGAAATAAATCTTGTCAAAAGCCTGTGATGTGAACAGAAAAAAAGCTTGAAATTCCTCAAACTCTTTCCACAGTGAATTCATGAGCTGTCCAGCAGCTTTTGGACATAGATGCAAAATACTACATTTCATCACATTTCTGAAAGAGATCCAGTTATGCACACATGACTTCCAGGAGCCGTATATTAGGTCTGTTGTATGAACTAGTCTTGATTCACTTGCCTTAGCCTAGAAATTAATTGCAGTGCTACCAACCAGCATATATGAACATAATTAGCATCTTTATTGTTCTAAGTAAATAAATGAAAGGAAACAAAGAAGCATGTATTTGTTGTACAAATCACAAGAATAATAATGCATGGAGGGTATCATTAGCTGTATTCTTTTAAAACAAGTGACTGAATACATATAATCCAATATTTGATGAGCATGCTCTGCTAAATCATTAGTTACAGTATCTCAGACAAGTAATTTTGATACCTGTCCCCATCCTTCCCTCATCCCCTTGATGCAAAACTTTGCATTTCAATAAGCATGTTTGAAATTCAAAGTTGTCTTGTTCAGAAGCAAAGCAAATTCTGTTGTGGGTGTCTTTTAATCAACTTGGAAAAGGAAAAAAAGTACAGAGATTCTTACTACAGTATGAAATTTGGCATTTTGTTCATTTATCTGTGCTGCAAGAACCTTCAGTTGCACTCAAATTCCTATGGCAGATTTCTTTAGTAAAATCAGTTGAGTGGAACTGTGCCTTCAGTTTACACTAGTTATCTTCTTCTGCAAACCTGGCAGTGTCATTCCCCACATGGTAGTGTTATTGAAAAAGTGACTAGTTGAAGGGTGGAATAATTTGATGAGCTATACAAAATTCAGATTTTCAGTTTATTTTCTTGCACATTTTCCCCATATTGTAGCTTTTACACAAATGCTATCCAAAACTGCAGTTCAAAAGATACCTCAAAACCTTTTAAAAGTGTAATGAGCTTTTATTGACCTGAAACTGAAAGGTCAAAGTTAATTTTCCAATTGAAAATTCATGCAATGCAGCTATGTGTGTGAAGCAATTCAAATATCACTCTTTGTGAAATTGGCAGCTCTGTCACTCTCTGGATATTTTGTGTGTGTGTGTGCGTGTGTTAAATAAAAACTGTATACTAGTCTAGTGCCTTTAAATGTCATTATTTCAAAATGTATTGCAAGTACATCAACTTCATAGAATTCCTCTCCAGTTAGTAAATTTATTAATGTTTACTTGAAACAGAGATGTGAGAACACAGTTTGTAAAACTTTTAATGTGCAGTCTCAGCATTTAGTTTCATGCAAGTTCTGTTGCCTGAAATATACAAGGGCTTTCTTTCAGGTCACTAAACAAAAGACGTCTCTTGTTATCTGAGCAAGACCGCAGATTGTAATAAACATTATAGTGTCAATGGTTTTTCCAGTTTTAGATATGTTTTTTTTTTAAAGGCTGAAAGACATTGAATAATGGTGTTGAACTGTTCATATCTCTATGATATAACAGGTGTTAATACATTAATCCCAAAAGAATAGTTGTATTAACCATTAATTGCATCTCATTCCACTGAGGTTTTTTTCAAATGGTTACTTTCCTATAAAGATTTTCTGAAATGTTTAAAATTTGACAGATACTTCTTTGGACTTAGGAAAACTAGCCTAATAAGGTGGCGTTTTTCATTAACAGCTTTACGTTTTCCAAGCAATATTTTTAGTATGCAATGTTCTTCATCTGTTCAACTACTTGCCCGTTCTTGTTCTTAAGGGATTTTGCATGATGTAAGGGTATCCACCAAATGCATGAGGTAAATTGGCTCTCTCTTGAAACAAAACCCAACTTTCTGATCCATAGATTTGTGTTTTAGTTCTTGAATATGACCACTGAGGGCACTACCTTTAGTTTGCATAATTTGAAATAATTTTCTTAATTGTTATTGTATATGCTCTGGAACCATTAAAATTGATATATGCTATTTTTTTTTTTTGTTAAATACACAAGGAATCACATTTCAGAAAATACTTGGCAAAGAAAATATGTGTGGTTTCTATCGTTTGTTTAATACCTCTTTTTGTTACATCTGAGCCTGTTTATCTTCCCACTCTCACTCTTGTGGTTCTCCTGAGATGAGTTTTAGATTTCAAAAGGGAAGACACCTGATTTTCTGTGACAGGAATGCAACAATATAGTTTTCAAGACAGTTTGCTCCTAAGGCTGGCAAAACTGCTGGTTGGTGTGTAAACATTGTGGCTTAAAGGGCATGCAATCACAAGACAGTTCTGTCACCTGAGGATAAAAATTTAAGGTAGAGCAGCCATCTGAAAGAGGCATTCTTTAATAGCTCTGAGTTGGTCAGTAACTGCTAGTGAGCTGTGTTTTACTGTAGTTGCACTGTTGCTTGAGCCTCTAGCACCAGGCAATTCTGCAGTGGTGGCAGCAAAAAAAGGCAAACTGTAGAGCTGCACTGCTTATAGCAGAGAGCTCTGCTACTGTGTCTTGTAGGAAGGATGGAGAAGACATCTCTTGTGCCAAGCACACCAATAACAGAAAGCTTCTCACTGGATTTCAGCTCTGTTCTTACTCTTGAGAAGTCTTATCACAAGTCTTGCTGTGTAAATTCTGCTGCAGAAAATTACTATTAGGTGGTTTTATTTTCAAATTTAAGGCTCACAACTAATGGCTGCTTAGTTTGGAATGATATGCAAATGCCAATAAAAGTGAGATATGAAATGAAGCTTATGTTACTCTCCAACCATTTTACCTTCTCTCTCCTGCAAATCTATGTGATTTGTTTGTGTACCTCAGCCCTATAGCAGCAATTCTGTTTAAATTTCTTTTCACACTGAACATGGTCTCTCAGTGTTTATTAAGGTCCTTTTAGATTATTTGCTAATGAATTTAAATACAGTATGAAAGCAAAAGCAGTAAAGGCCTCACTTCAGGATTCTATTCAGGTAATTAATTTAGTATAATGGCAGTGAAACTTTATATGCAATGATAAGACAAATAATAATACACGGTTATAACTCCAGGAAAAAAAACCTGAACTAAGTTGTATCTGATAACAGTGTTGACAAGTCCTCTGAGCAATATCCTTCGATACTTACACATTTCATAATCCTTAGGTTTCTCAAGCTGCTACTAGACAAAGAAATTGTGAATGTAGGGTGCTGACTTCATTTGGAGGAATTGGAAGCTTCCTTTCCAGCTCTCAGTGCATTTGTAAGCATTTGCAATATACCCCAAAGCTTAATGACAAAAGCAAATAGTGGGGGTTTATTTTGCTTTTGTTTTAATTTTTATCTTCCCAGGTGATGTCATATCTAGAATTTGTCCATGCTCACGCTTTCCGATGTGTCACCATTTTCATTCTTTATAAAAGGAAGCAATTTGAAAGATGTCATGCAAATGGACAATACACAATGACAGACTATGTTTTGTGTGAAAAAGAAATCAGAATATTCAAGACAATATTGGTGAAAAAAGCATTGTGTGTAGACTATTAATAAATTAACTCTTTAGCTGCAGGTGCTTCCATTTGGTGAAGACTCTATTCCTATCTGTTTTGAATGGTAAATAATAGCACTAAGATAGCTGAATACTTGTACTAAATAATTTTCTATTAAACTTTAATTGTAAAAATGATATAAAACCCGAAGAAAATGGACAAATGTTAAAATGCAAATTTTTAAACTGAAGAAAAGTCCGGATCCATCTTTTGCTGCTATAGTTTATTTCTTGTGATCTCAATACAATGCTTTTTTATTATGTGTTTTTGGGTTTTAGGTTTTTTTTTTTGTTTTATTGCATTATAAATCTAATTTCGGTTTTAGAAGTCTGGAAAAGTTTGAAAGAATTAATTTTTTGCTTTTCTTTCCTGTCTAATATTGAAATTAATATCTCATAAAATTACCTTCTTTGTAAGGTATTCCTTCTTTCATAACATTAGTTTTACCTTCCTTTTTTATTTAAAAACCTTCCACAGGAGCAGCAGTCTTGGTTCCTGGATTTTAATTGCAAGAAACTCATTAATTCTTGTTAGTAAAATGTAGCTTTTCATAGTGAACAACGTCCTTGAATCCTCAGAAGAGGATTATGAAATATTTCTTTGTGCTACATATTGAGATTACAAACTACAGCCAAAGCATAGAGACTTTGTAATTACATTCACAGAGCTGACTTGTTTTAGGGCATTTTCTAGGGTCTGTAGAATCTCTGTCATTTAATACATAAAAGCACTTTGCATTTTTTAATTCATCTTCTGTTATCCTTAATCCATGTTTCTACAATAGGTTTGTTGGTTGGTTTTTTTAAGAAATGAAACACAGACAGCTTTATTCAGAAAAGTGTTTACAGTTTTAATGTTAATCCAGTGAGACTTCAGATTCTTCTTTGACTTCCTACTTATCAGTGAAACAGTTTAAAATATTTACCTACCTTTATATTTTTATTGAGATGCTTACAGTTTTATTGGAAGCAAAGCAGAATATTTGTAAGCAAAGGGGAAAAAAATTGATTCTGAAGTCCCGCTTCCTCACTGCGTACAGTAGAAGAGAAACATTCTAATAAACTTGGCATATGAATAACCACAAAATTGTGCACCTTCAAGACTTTAAGCTCTCTTTCCACATGAAAATTAGCCACAGGTTGTCTACAGCAGAAATCTCATAGGTAGAGGAGTTTCTTTCACATATAAACTGAGAAGTTGCTTTCAAAGCCTCTACTTATTTACATAGGCACCACCAACCTGACTATCTCCTTCCATAAGTAATTCTTTACCCATCATTAAAGCTGAAATGGAACCAAGCATCTGGATTGCAAGATTGCATTGTCATCTGGTCGGTTTTCCAGCTGGGATGATTTAACCAAAGGAATCCAGTGATAAAATGGCAGAACCAGGATCACTGAGCTTCAGTCATTCTGCTTCCCAGTACAGCTGGAAGGCTGAGAGCATTTTGGAGTTGCTGCCAAGTCTCCATCTCAATATGCTCATTTTAATAAAGGCTCTTATGCTCCCGTGCCCTGGAAAGCATTATTAAATGTCGTATTCTTGCCAAAGCCCAAATGCTAAACACCTTCGCATGCACTAAGTGTATGATGAAGCATTGCTCTGCTTATTCAAGGAGATGGGAGAGAGCAGTTACATTGACTGGAATAATAAGTGTAGCAATATATCAGCATTTTTTTCTCATCCTGGCTCCCCCACTCCCTGAACTTTATTCTCACCAGTTTTAGAACAGGGAGGACAATAGGGGTCCTGAATGCTGAGGAATTGTACCTGTTCTGTCTCATCTTGTCCAAGAACATCACATCTACTTGTTTGGTTTCTTCCATCTCCTTACTTTCTGGGTCCTTTATTAACTTCTATTTGCTTAGTCTTTCTACCTAATGAACTCTTACTATCTCATTCTACTCATATGCAGATTGCATCTGAACCAAAAAGAAGCTAAATAACCTATTCAATGTAATTCAGAAGATCTGGTGTCAGAATTCAGCTGGGATTCTCAAATATTGCCCATGATTAATGTTCTTGCCTGGCTAAGTGTAAGGGTAAAACGTGCCATTAAAAATGGAATGATTTTATTACCATAAGCTAGATGCCTGCTGAAATATTTTCTGAAATGGAAAAATTGGACCCTGCATGTTAATTAATAAAATCATTTAATAGCATCTACACCTTTCCAGGTCCTCAGTTGCCCACTACTAGAAAGTATAGTTTTTGTCCCAAAAGCAAATATATCCATCCTCAATCTTCTCCAGCACATATATTTGTACACTTGTTTTTCTTGCCAATTTGATTAAGTTCCAAGGGTGCTACGTTTTGCCCTGCAGCTGATGTTCACTTTAATCAGACATACTTCTTTTATTCCATGACATCTCACCTTAGACACTGACCTCCCATGCAAAGTCAGCAAATGTCTCCTGACAGTTTGAGGGTACCATATGTCCTGAATGCCCTTCATGCAATAATATCCCCAAACACATCAGAGAAGTTGAGCATTTCATGAGTATCCTGGTAACATCTAAACCAAGCTGGAATATTCTATGCCTTCCACACAATGCTTTAAGGCTTACTTCAGAAAATAATTGTACCTTTTCATTTTCTCTGCTGTCTGAGGCATTCTGTCACTGAAGACAGGAAAAGAGAAAGATTTTCATTCTCATACAGTAGCCCCATCCCCCCATAGATACATTGTGCCAGAGAGAAACACCTGACATGCCAGTTACCTGCATCTTTCTTTCAAATAGAGGAGGGAAGTAGCAATAAGTGACAGGATGACAATGGAAAACCAGAGTCTAATATATGATAAAAGCACACCTGCACAGGTGTGAGGAATTTTTGAATCACAGTCTCAATGATATGTGGTTACTGAAAGGGTGTATGTATATATATATATATTTATATATAAAGTATAATTCCAGTGGAAAGTAAAGGTTATCTTGTTTGCTACCATTCTGTTCCCAATGTAGTCATTGACCCATTACTCCCATGTGTGACTCCTTCCATTTTCTTTAGTAGGCATTACATTAGGCCTCTGCCCCATGCACTTCTTTGAGCATTAGGGGAAATTCTTTTCAGTGATCTCAGCAGCTTCTACTAATCTATTTGTGCTGTGTGTCAGAAGACTTTTACAAAATATTTGGAGTTTCACACATGGGACCTTAGTCATAAAATAATACTTTTAGGACTGGCACCCATTAGTGTGACTAATGAGAACTACGGCCTGGGAGAAGAGGTTGAGTCTGAATGAATCAATTGGAGAGTCATTAATAAGACAAAATTAAATTGACTGAAACAGAACAACATTGGGGATGACAAGATTACTTATAGCCGTGTAGTGCAGTAATTTTTACTGCTTACCCAGCAGTCCCCTGCTTTCACTAATTCCTCAAAGTTTTACTATTTTATTCACACACACACACACTCAAACACACTTTTAACGTATTTCATATTAATTCAGTTGAAATGCTGTAATTGTTTCATCAGAAAAGTATATATAGCAAATGTTTAAATAATGGAGACACAATGTCTGTGATGTTGAATGTCAAACAGAACAGGAAGCGACTTTTGGCTATTGCAATAAATTTCTCTCAGTTTAATTTAAATTCCTTCCTAATTTTTATGAGGATGCTCTGAGAAAATGCAGTTCAGATGGTGGATTAAAAATGTTCCACACCAAACACTCCTTTCTTTGTCAAGTAATTTGAGACAATTTTCCTATCAGTTGTCCCTTTAAAGAACATTTTCCCAGTATTGTTATTAAATGAGCACTGCTCATGCTCATACTTTAAATTGTTCCTACCTTCTTTTGTCAACACCCTTCAAGCAGTAGCATTGACATTTTGCATTTCTACCCATTTAAAAGATGAAAGAAAACTGTGAGAGAAAAGTTGTGAATTGGCTGAACTCTCTGATATTATGCTATTAAGCCCTAATATTGCAGTGCATTTAGAGTTAAAATATAGGCTGGCACTTCCAACTATACAACCAGAAACTTAACTGAGATTTTCATTCTTTATAGAAGCAACTCATAGAAAAATTAGTTACCGTTCAAACAAAATTGCATTTTTATTTAAAAATCACTTGCTAATAATGTGGTTTACTTCCTTCTGTATGAGTTAATGGAGTATTAGATCATCTTGGGTTTTTTCCTTTTTTTCCTTTTTTTCCTTTTTTAAGGATTTTTTTTTTTGCATTGCTTATTAAATCACATGCAATTCAAGCGCTTCAAAAAATTAATGCCCTTGATCTCCTACTGCAATAAGTGCACTTTGCAAGAGAAGTGCAGCTGATAGTGATTGATGTCATGACCATAATAATATATCGTGTTGAATCAGATTTTTCAAGAAAGCAACAGATTATTAAAATTGTTATTAATTTGACAAATAATAATTACTTTGGCAAATAAACAGAATGCAAGCAATGTAATTATTAACAGGCTTTAATAGGCAAACCTGGGTTTGCAATTTCAAGGACAGCTTTTTGAAGAGGCAATGGTTGCACATGCATATTTTGCGAAGCTATCTATGATTTTGTTCTTTGAGAGAAGAGTCTCAGTCAGAGTTCCCATCATTGTGAATTTTGATTTGTAGAGAGTCATGAACCTTAGTGTGAGGTTAAAAAAGGGCTTCAGTTAAAGTGCTGGGAACATAGGTCCAAGAGGACTATGCAGATCATCTGTGAAAGATGTTTCAGTCTCCTACATCATTTACAAGGAAAATGTAATGAAGATGATTCTCCTCTTACTTCTCTCATATGCACTAGCAGGACTGCTTCAACATCAACCTCTGTTAAAAGCTAGAAGTTTAGCCTGGATTTCTGAACTGTCAGAATGAAAGGCTTTATTTCAATTTTTTTTGTTGTTGTTATAAAATCCCACTTTAACTTGTGATGTCTTACTTTGTGTTTTTTTCAGAGCGATTCAATGTATACCTTATGCCTACACCAAATTTAGATATCTATGGGGAATGTACAATGCAGATCACACATGAAAACATCTATCTCTGGGACATCCACAATGCCAAGGTCAAGCTGGTCATGTGGCCTCTGAGCTCTTTGAGGAGATATGGACGTGACTCAACGTGGTTTACATTTGAGTCTGGAAGGTAAGAGCTAAGGAGATGCAAAAAGAAGAATAAATAAGCAGTGTTTTTTAAAAAGCAGTTTGATAAGTTAAATTAGCCTCTCATTGTAAAGCAAGATAGAATACATGGCCTCTTTGCTGAATATTACTTTTCAATATATTCAGGCCAGAGTTTGAAATAAACATTAATATGTCTTATATTAAAAATGAGCTTAAGCTTCCTCTGACTTTTATTTAACTGTGATTGAAATGTCATTCTTAAGGTTTATGAGTCTCACTGTGCTTAAACACTAGTGTGGTATAATTTGAGTACTTTTGATGTAGAAGAAATTAATTCTGGATCATGGAAAAGGCTCGTCACATAGTAGGAATGGAATCACTTCCATTACAGTGAATATTACTCTTTTTGGATGTTCCTGATGACTGATTGCCACCCTAGAGTATAATTGCAAGCAGGAGTACAGAGAACATTGTGAACCCATAAAACGTCTAACTCTTTTTTCTGCCTGCAGTTTTAATCCTTACTGTCATTTCCATCTTCAGATCAGTTTTAAATGTCCATAGAGCTCTGTTTTGCCTCTCTTTCATATCTTTTCAATGCATTTCATATCTTGCCATTAGGTTCACTGCCTTTTCTGCATTTCTCCACAAAAATAATTTTGCATTTAGCTCTCCCTCTGGTGGTGTTTCAATTTGTATTTTATGGTTCTAGACTATTGTTCTTTATGATTTCGTTTGGGTTTTTTTATGGCTTGTCATGCTCCTTTGTGAGGAGCCTGAATTTACTGAAGCAATCTGTGAAATTAAAGGTGTCTCCACACTCCTGGGTTAGTCATACTGTCTTGTCAAAAAATCTTTATATGCATTTTGATGTATACTTATTCAATACCATTAACAAATATTCACAAATGTACAGTTTGTGATCAGAAACAAAAACATGGATTAAATGGACCGTACTGCCAAAATCCTTCTGCAAATTCTTATAGCTGGGACTTACCATTTTACCAGTAATCTATATATCCAGACTGCTGTCACTAGACCATTTTGGTGCTCTGTTAGTTTTCTGTGATGACTTCACAATCAAAAACCATGAAGATATAATTTCTTTTTTTTTTTTATTTAATAGTTTTTAGTAAATATAATCAAAGCTGACCCATGTTTGAACTTGATTTCAATGATTAAGCTGAGGGGCTTATTCAAATATACAGTTTTAGAAGAATTAGCATTTCAAGCCTCCTACAGTATTTTATTCCATTTCAAGCCTCCTACAGTATTTTAATTCCATGCTAGTATGTGAATATCATCTGCTCCTACAGTCCATGGACCATGTGAGATGAAAAGTGGATTGTTTCCCTGTTTTTTATTATTATGAGCTAGCTCTGCCTTTATCTGTGATTCTTTATTGTCTTTGATCTGATTCCTCCTTTTTGTTTGCATGGGAGTACTTTATCCATCTGATTTAGAAATGCATAGAGGTAAAAAAAATAGGGCTAGAGAAAAGTCAGTATCTCCAATAACATCTGAAGGCTATATAGAACAATAATACTCATTTTTAAATCTGTTGTTGATTTGCTTGGGGTTTTATTTCTATTTTTTAATCGACAAATCATATTTGTCATCTTTCTGAACATTATTTTCTTTGTCCCCTGATCTGCTAGTACCTTAATGCAATAAATTCCTGATGCATGTTGCTTTATCAGAAGTGAAGCACTCATCCATGTTTTATGAGAATCTTATGCAGTGAAAGTGTTGTTGCTTTAATTTTTCCCTAAGGCTTAAATATTAAATGTAGGCAATTGCTTTAAAGGAAATATTTTTAAATAGGTTATTATATTTTAGAGAGTTTTAGCAGATATCCAGTATATGGGTATGAGGTTTGCATGAACATTAAAAGCTCAGTTTTATATATTTATTATACATCCTGAGCTTTGGTCTTACTTTGGGAAAATAAATCCCTCCAATAAAATAAGTGGACATATCCACAAAGAGATACTATGTTCAATGAATTGACCAAAATTAAGCTTTTTGACATATTTATCTTTTAACAAATATATTGCTTTTCATTTGAACGGAATATGGACTTGGATGTATAAAACTGAACTGCTCACTTTTCTAATGAAATGTAATGACTACACAATTTGAAGAATGTCTAAAATATGGGAGGAATGAACTCAGATTCTTTTAATCTGCCAGATTTTTCTGTTTAGTTTTGTACTGTATTGGAGTTTGTAAATATGTATCTTTGCACTATGTATGAATTTAGACTTCTCCCTTTTTTTTTATTACTTATTGAACCAATGAAAATAAGTATTTCTTGCTCAGTGATTTCCTTAATTTGTGTTTTTGTCTATCCAAACTCTGCGGAGATTTGGGAAAAGAACAGTTTTGTGTGGCTGGATGAACTGTGAACAGTTTTGTTCAATGCTGGATGGAGAGATCCTCATTATTTAAAGTACCGCATTAGGGCTAATCCCATGCAATCTCTTCACCTATCAAAAAATAGTCACTCATAACTCCATTAGACACTACAGTAGCTTTGTGCAGATTAATACTGTTTATCTAACACAATAAATGGATGAGGTAAGAGCCTAGAATTTACTTTTTTAAGAGTCAGGCTTTCTACCTAACCATTCTTGGATAGGGTTGGAGAATTGTACTGTTTCTGGCTGTGGTAGAGTTAATTTTCTTCACAGTAGCTGGTATGAGGTTTTTTTTGGGATTTTTGCTGAACACAGGGTTGATAACCCAGGGATGTTTTATTTATTGCTGAGTGGTGCTTACACAGAGTTAAGGGCTTTTCTGTGCCTCACCCCACCCCACCAGCAAACAGGCTGGGGGTGCACAAGGAGTTGGAAGGGGACACAGGTGGGACAGCTGACCCCAACTGACCAAAGGGACATTCCATACCATGTGGTGCCATGCTGAGTGTATAAAGCAGGGAGAAGGAAAAGGAATAGGGGGGACATTTGGAGTGATGGCGTTTGTCTTCCCAAGTTATTGTTATGTGTGATTGAGCGTGGCTTTCCTAGGAATGGCTGAACACTTGCCTGCCCATGGGAAGTGGTGAATGAATTCCTTGTGATGTTTTGAATGCACACGGCTTTTACTTTACCTTTCACTCTGTCTTTCCCGAGTTATACCTTTCTGATTCTATCCCCCATCTCAACAGGGCAGTGAGCAAATGGCTGTGTGATGTTTTGTTGCTGGCTGGGATAAACCACAACAGGAGTTTTAATGCTTACTCATCAATTATTCACAGGATTTCCTTAATTTATGGCTGCATGTAATGCATTCAGACACCTTATTGTCATTATTTTGGGTATTGGATATGTTGGAGACACTGTACAGTTGATCTGCATGGGTGCATTTCTCTTAAAACTTCTGGAAATGCTGATCCACGTACACGGGCGTTGACTGTCCTGATTTTAAGCCTCTGAAGTGGGACATGTGTCCTTACGGAACTGCCCACCTATTTGTCCAGATTAAGGTGTGCTTTTAATTTGCATGGGATTACATTAATTACATGCAATTTAAGAAACATACCAAAAAAGTAGTAAAACAGTTACAGGTGAAATATCTCATAGTTCAGATAAGGTGTGAAGATATCCTTTTCAGTCTCCTGTCCAAGTTACAGGAATCATTTTGCTGATTTGTATACCAAACAATCCATAATAAGGGCCATAAACAATGTTTAAAAGACACTCCCTGGAAGCTACAAAAGACAGTTGTCCAAGCTTTCCCTTTAGCAAAACAAGGCAACTTTCTAGGAGCATAAGAGGATACTTCTAAGGAGACACAGAGAAAATGAAGCACATATGGACTCGTTAATTTTGAAATGTTTCTTCTTTCACTTTACTGTAATTTTGTCTTTTACATTAAACAATATTTTCTATGTATGGAAGCTCTCTGGTCAAGTTTATTAACTGGCCAGAAGTATCAAAAAAAAGCTGAAGTCAAGTTAAACATGGTGAGAAAATATAATGAGGGCATGCACTGTGAAAGCTCCAGCCAAACTTTGTCAAATACTGTGAGTCTTCAGTTGAGTAGAGAGTTTGAGGCAGAAGGGTTTTCTTGGATTTTTGAGAACAGGAGCCACAAATCTATTACACCCTCCTTTTTCTGAAATACATTTTTTTTTATTCTGTAGACAAGATGTTGAAATTTAAAATTTCAAGTATTTCCAAGTTAATTCATGCTGTGCATTCAAAGAGACCCATTGAACCACACTAAACTATTCCTTCTTTATTTGCCTTTGATTTGGATTTTTTTGTTCATCAGAGAAAAATTAATGAAGTATGGTATTCTCTATCACTTTTAAGATCTGGAATTCTTTGGTTAAAAAAAATATTAAGCTCAAGCATTACAGAGTGGTGACATGAGAATTTCTCAGATTCTTTTTCCCAAGACTGATATACTCATTTTCTCAGTGATAGATACTCAGATGCTAGGGTTATCTGAAGCAGAAAGTTCAGTGTTTGCTTCAGGCACTACATCTGACTGAAATCTTTCATTTGTCTGTCAGTCCTCTGTGGTGATTTTTGGTGTTAATGTGAAATGTATTAGTTAATTAACCCTTAACGTACAGTTACAGGAAGCATCCTCTTTTTTGCTTATATGGGAAGAGGCCCCTTATGCATGTGCCTTGTGAGACAGCTGTCACAGGAGTTCATACACTTGTACATATCAACTCAGGTCTTTACCTCCCTGAAGAGAAGCCTGCAATTCTTGATTGCTGGTGGATTATATATAGTGGACTAAGTTTATCTATCATAGAACTATAAATCATAGAACTATATATCATAGAACTATAAATCATACATTATAAATAATTCTAAATATCATTCTAAATCATAAACATGCAATAGAATTTGTGAGTCACTTTGGGTTGAGAAGCAGTATGAGCACTTGTGCAGCTTCAATAAATAGTTCATCATTTCCCATAAATGTTAGCTCAGAGCTCTCAGTATCTCACACTTTAAATAATTACATTTGCTAGGATCTTCTCCTTCTTTCACAGCTTTGTGACATTTTTCAAAAAGCCTAATTACCCATGATACAAATTTTCTGTGGTTTTATGTTTCCTCACTGTCCCTTCACTTCTTTCTCATATTCTTTCCACCAGTAGCATGTATCATTAAAATCTGAAAATAAAAAACTTTCTTGAAAAAGAAACATTAATCTCTTTTATGTATCCTCCCCTGGATTTTTTCTCAGCAATGACATAGCTCTAATTTTAGGGAATGTGACAGTTCTTACCACTGAAAAGGTTTCATGAATTCCTGTTATTTAGCAGTGCCAAGGTTATACTGTAATATGTTGTAATTGTAGTTCCATTCCTACTTTTTTCCATTCCAACTCTCAATTTGTCTCTTGCCAAATTCTTGACCTGGAATAAATTCTGTGTTAGTCATTTGATTCACCTAAACCCTACTTGAAAAGGAGTTGTGTGTTTAACTCATCTACAGGACTCTTACTCTGGTTTTGATCATGGTACCTAATCTAAGAACTCTTTTACTAGCAGAAGCTAATATAGCTCATTGTAAGTAATTTATAAAGTGCTCATTGCATTTGCTCTCAGCCAAGGCTCCTCTCAGGCTGCTTGAGCATTGATAAGTCAGAATGAGTTCCACCAAAACTCACATAGCAATGGAGTTCTCCGCAGTATAAGTGAATATGGGAAGCCGAGAGAAGAAGGGGTTGTATTGTACCTTCTAAAGTATTCCACTTTTTTTTACCCCTGTTTTGAAAATTCTCTTATGATATACAAGTCCACAAAAAAGATCCTCCAACTGACAAAGAATGCCTGAGCCATTTCACTTCACTGTGAAAGCTATTTTTTATGAGAAAAACAATGACATATTAATCTTATCATTTGAGATAACAGCCAGGGGGAACCCACTCCAAAAGAGAAGGCGGTTTCACCAGCCCCTCCCCTTATTAGGTCCAGAAAGGAATTTCTCAGAAGAAAGTGAAAAAAACCCTGTTTATTCACACACAGTATGCATGCGGACACAGCAAAGATAAAAAAACAAATGAATCATATCAGATAATAAATCCCCAAAAGGGAAAAAACCTCAGTAGAAAAGTCCCAGAGTCCCTTCCGTCTGCTTAGTCTCCCGGAGCTGGGGTCCCGGCACAGGCTGCACCAGGCCTCCCTAGGCCCGGGAGGGGAGGTGTCCCTCTGATGATTGATGATTCCAGAGTCCCTACCAGATAACAATACAGGTTGAAGGAAAAAGGCAAAAAAAACAAACAAAAAACAAAAAACAACCAAACAAAAAAGAAAGGGGGGGGGGAGAGGAAAAAAAAATAAACTGAGAGGGGAAAAACAAAACCAGTAACAGCAGCAGCGGCAGCAGCAAGAAGGAATGCCAGGGGAGTTGTCCACCTTTTAAAACAGTCCCACTGTGCAGCGATCTGTTCATTTTTGTCCCGTGTGGAAACATAACCTTGTATTAAGGCTCCGTTGACGATATGAATACAATATTGTGGGAAAATGATACAGTCACCCCAAGACATTTAAAAAGGACAATATATTGAAAAAATAAAATTGCCTTTAATAATTTTAACAGAAATAGATTAAGAAGTCAGGAACTCTTAGGACAGAGCAGCAAGCTTCATGGATGAAGTTGTGTAGTATAATATTGAATAAATTTACAAATGCCAAATTGATAGGAATAAGAACATCACTAATTCATTAATTCAGCATTGCCCAAGCAGTAGATTTTCTTATTAATTTGTTCTGAATGAAAGACATGCAGTTAGAAAAGCAGTCACTTAAATTTTGTCCAGTGAACACAACAGACGTACGGCTCAGAAGGAAAGCCATCATCTCTCAGGTGTCAGTGGAAGTGGCTTATGTTTGCAGCTCACAGAGGGATCAGCATGAGTTGCCAACTGATCACCAGCTATCCAATATCATTAGTTTAGTTGAAATGTTACAAAGGTTTTTTATGAAATCTCTAAGAATTGGATTGTGCTTGCCTAATGTATTAGCAGACAGCATGTTAAGTTTCTTCTGACGATTCTGAGATAACATGAATTGTACTGTTCAGTTGAAGTGCCTAATTTGCCTTCTCCCTTCATAACACAGTCACATCATAGTCAAAGTAGGGCTTGTTTTAAATTATTTTCAGACCAGCCGCCATTTAGCTTTCAGATGGATTTACATCCACGTGTGAGCCCAAAAGATTTATTTGCTTGCCATATTCTAATTGTCTCTTTTTCATACCTATGCTCTCCTGTAAGCATGCATTGTTGGATTAATATTCCTGAAGCTGAATATGACTAGCAAGGTTATTGCTGTGTAATGTATGAGTGGAGAAGAAACAGACTAAATAATTCATACATTCTTAATCACATTAGGATTCACTTATGGTTTCAACTCTACATTTTAACCTTTGAATTACACAGTCAGCAACACCAATAATTAATCTCATATGGCATTTCTGGATAACATGAGACGCCCTAGTAGCAGGTCCTTTTCTCTTCAAGAGGCATAATAATCTTTAACCTCCTCCCTGAAAATACAGGACTAAAGTAACTCAGTTTTGAAAACTAAAATAATTTAGTAAAAAAAAAAATCAACATCAAAATTCAAAAACTTTTAAATACAAAATCCTAATAGATTTTGCAATGTTCTTCATTTAATATATAGATACCATTTACAATAAAATGTCTATTTTAGCACTTAAATACTGTTGCATCTCTCCCTCAGCAAGGCTATTTGCATGAGCTAATTAGAAATGCTGAAACTTGGAACCTAATTATCTATATAGACAGTAAAATAGTGTTAAACACTTCAGACGGGGCAATCCAGAAGGCTACATTTTGCACAGAGAACCATGTAGCCAGCAAAAATGCTTAGCACAAATACATCCCTCTTTTTTCCAAAGCTTATGAATGTAGGATCATCGATGGAGGTGGAGGTTTGAAATATCCTCTATACTGCGGCTGTGTACTGTACAAACATAGAAGGAAGTAATCAAAATGCAAAGGCCGGAATTTGTACAACAAAAGAGCCTTGTTCATGAATATGTAGGAAACTGTGCAAACCCTTGCTTGCACATACACACATGGAGCATTGCAGAAGCATAAAGGGACATGGTTTTCTACGTTTGTGGGCTTCATTTGTTGTCAGGAACTCTGCTGTTTCTGCTTCAGCTGGCACATAGGTTTATTCTGAACGTCATTTTATTATCTGAACAGTTGTCTCTTGTATGTCACATGGAAAAAAAAAATTGCAGTGGAAGTTTTATTTTTCTCTCAGTCTTGGGTCTTCACTACACTGAAATCAAGTTGAGTACAGCTTGACTGCCGATCACTACTCTCGAACTGAGAAAGCTGCTTTAAGCAGGCTGGTCTTGGAAGGTTTTGCCTAATATCTGCCTAATTCCCGCTGTTCTTTCAGGCAGTATTAATTAATTGTTCTCACAAATAATAAACTCACTTATAAGGAGCAGCTGAAGTTCACTTGTTCTGTTCAGCCTTGACACTAAGGACAGACCTCATTGCAATGTTCAACTGACAGTGACACTCTGCCCAAGAGTGTGGTGGAATATGTGAGCAACTGTGGAGTTTACTGACTTTTTTATTTCTATTGCTGTATTTTTTTTTGCAACTTTTGTTTTCAAAGATCAAGCAATAATCATGAAGATAATTAATATTTTCATCTATTGATTAATTAATTATTAATTTCATTCATTATGTCACTGATTAGAAAAATTATGCTCCTCTGTAAAAATCTATGGGCAATCAAAACTAAGACAATAATATTGAGAAAAAACATTAATTTGCAAACAAAACAATTTTCTCAAACTGGTGAATACATAGGATATTTTGGATCAAACCTTTAAAAAACATGCTAAAAAACTCTGATAAGATATATTCTTTACCACTTCTCAACAGCTGCACCATTAAAGAAAACTTTTACTACTAAGACAAATACACATGCACAGAAATATATTAAAAATACATATAAAACAATATAAATAATATAAATGCTTTCTTCCCCAAATGAAGGTCTGAAAGAAGTATCTAATTGACCATTCATGAGTAATTCTTTTAGTCTTTTAGTGCCTGAACACAAATTCATGTGCTAAATTTAAGGGTTTTTTTTTTTCACTAAGCACTTTGCTAAGGAGAAAACAAGCCTAATAATTGAAAACCATGTCACAGCCCTCTGAGCATTACCATACGTTATACCCCCCTCAAGTCTTTTATTGCAACTAAGTGTCCTCTCAGTCTAATTTAAATTAACTAAAGAACTATTAAAATATTGGCACATAGGGGAGATGGAGAGCACTTTACAGATGGTGCCTACTCAGTAGCATTCTGGAAAAGTCAGGCTATTTGGTTCCACCGGCTCCTTTAATCTTCCACTTATTTATAAGGTACCAAAAGAGGGTTTGTCCCTTAGCCCCTGTAGAGGAAATACTATTAGCTACTGTGTCCCTCCTAATGGTACATCTTTGCTATCACAGTAAGTTATTACTATTATTGCACTATTAATAATGCTGTACTCTGTGGTGTGTGATTTATTTCTGCTGTGAGTAGTCATTTGTCACATATTTTCTAAAAAGTTTCAATCGTATTAGAAAGAGGGGAGGGAAAAGTAGCATCTAATGGAATCTCTCAATCTCAGCTGCTCCAAACATCATTTGATCTTTCTGACTCTTTGGAAGAAAACTCAGTCAGTTCTGTAATTCAGTGAAATCCTTCATCTACTTGAATTTCCTGTCAGTGGCCAAAAAGTCAAATACAACATTGTATTTGCATGGCTTGCTTGAACCAGCACACCTAAGCAGATTTTCACTTTTTTTTTTTTTTTTTGCTATTTTTTAAATAATTCTCTTTCCATCTTGAAAAATGTCCCTTCTTTAAAATGGTATTTTAAGTGGCCCCCGATGCACTCTTTGAAAACAACATTTTGAGATGAGTGACAGGAGGGATTCCATTTACCTGAAATGTGTGCTGTTATGGCTGAAATTTCATCAGATTGACTCTAAAGGTAAACAGAAATTGTCATCACTTACTGCATTTGTTAGTATTCAGTATTTAAAAATTCCAAAAAATTTGAAACTATTTGACCATAAGTATACTTTACGGTCAGGAATGGGATTAAGGGCAGAAAATTGTATAGTCTTGGGGATAGTTCAGTGGAAAACCCTGAAGTTCTTTCAGGTGATGATTGAGGGTGCCAACCCTTTATTTAATGATAGAACAGGCTGGATCATTTGTATTTCTGTTGACTTTCTCATCTGAGAGAAGTGCCACTGCCACCAGACAATAAAGAGTGATGGCAGCGATGCAAACCAACAGTGGTCAGGGCAGGAGTGTACTAAAGCTGGTTGGCAATACACTAGACAGCAAGTGGACTGCCTTGCTGGCACTGGGAGGAGCTCAAGAGATTAATAAAAATAGGAGGAAAAGTTTGCAGGGGTGGGACAACACAATGGGATAAGCACATGGAAGAGGAGGAGATAGCAATGTAGTGGTTAAATACATGGGCTGGTAAGACAGAACTTGATAAGGAGGGACTTCTTAATAAAAGCAAAAGGCAGCTGGTTTTGGAATATGTGTATCATTTTAGGAACACTTTTTCTAATCAGAAAGTGTGGAAGGTATGAGCAAAAGTAGCAAGAAGATATTGTCCTGGATAAGTGTTTGTCACTAGCAGATGTTGACAATACAACCTCAAATACTTCACAGCTAATTTGCCTTTTTTACCAGGTGCTTCTTTAAGCCTCATAAGACCACTTTCTTAGGGAAGCAGGGGAAGAAAAAATCTGTATGATTAGCTCTCAGCTTTAGAAGCATGCATGAAATGGAGGACAGTCAAGGAAAAAAATGTTCTATGCATGTGGAAGTAGTGTCAAATAGCTGGTAAAAAGGATTCTCAGAGAAATAAGAGCAGAAATAGCAATATACAGAAATAGAAATGTATATTAGCATTTATCTTGAGTCTATTCTGTCTATGATATGAAGAATACCTATAATATGAATGTTCCAGATTGACAAAATGGGGAAATATTTTAAAAGGCTTTTGAAATGTTTCCAAGGGTATTTAAAATGGTTTTAATGGCATATGTGAAATAGTCACAAACATACCCAAGCTATTATGTGCAATTGTCCAGGGAAAGCATGGTCAGCTTTTGCTGCATGACTATACATTATGTAGTATTCTGCACATAAGGGATTTGTACCCCTCTTCTGCCACCAATACTGGGGGTTTTTCTGGGTAGCTATGTATAAATCTTTGATGAAGCAGTAGGTATTGCACCTATAGTTAATGGGGTTTTAAACCTGGCATACTGAATTGTGGACAGAAGGGATTGACACATTACAGTGTTTAAACAATTCCATGGTTGTTATAAATTTCTTATAAAAGTCAGTATAGAACAGTAGAAGCCAAAACTCTGAAATATTGACCTAGACAAGTAAGCTCCTGTGTAAAAGAAGGTTGTTAGTGGTTTTTTTTCATAGCAAAGGGTGATTGCTTTTTTCATTTTGCTTTCAAACAATGCCCCAAGCTCCCTGGACAGAGAGCAGGCATGCTGTGCTTAAAAATTTTATGCAATAGAGAAGATGGATTTCATACTTTTAGATTCTACTAGCTCAAATTTGTTTTGCAGTCTGTTTTTCCTCTTTTCTGGAGGACTTGTCAAGGTGCATTTCTTGTCAATTAATAGTATCTCAGTGCTCTGCAGAGAACTGGTCTGAGGGAATATTTGCCCAGAGTAGATTGTGACACACACAATGGCCACAGTTCTTGCCATTCTTGCTTAAACCTTTTCAGTTTAAGCAAAATCCTTACTAAAGATAGCATAAAATGTGTCTTTAGCCAGTACAGTGTCAGTAGTTTCATACAGGACTCATAGGAGATAGTCAACAAAGAGAATCTAATCAACATAACTTATTGCTGTTAATCAGGGGTGGAAATACACATTTGTCAAAACATCAGAAAATGGCTTGCCATTGATCTTATGATGTTTCAGACAGAAGATACTATATGAGATAGGAGATACTGCAGGAAAATATGTAGGGACCCCAAGTATGTAAATATAAACTCTAAATAATACTTTCTGCTCTTTTTTTTTTTTTTTATCCTTTTATACTCTTTTCCTGTCCTTTTTCATCACAGTCTGAGCTATGTGATTATTTGTAATGATTTTCTTTTGCAGGACTCTCTTCTGGTTTTTTTTGTTTTTATACTTCTTTTATCCACTCATACCTTTTCCCACCCACTTACTCGTGTAAGTGAAATAAGTGTCTTTTTTTATGTAACAAAACTTTCAAAAAATATTTTGGGGATTCTCAAGACCTTATCAAGCTGCTACTTACCTGAACACAAACTAAAATTGATTTTAGGTATCAGGATAATGAGACAACCTTACAGAGAGTTTTTCCACTTCTGGAAAGCACTAGCACAAGAATGTCATATACACAATCAAACTTGGAGTGAGAGATGCCAGGTGAATGCGGTGGGAGTTGTTTGATCCAGAACAGAATTGCTGCTGTTTGCAGTTGAGAGAACAGGAAAATCTGTCTACTTCACTTCTGCCTGGCTTGTGTCAAAGAGGAAAAGTTAAAGCAAGTGGGAGTGAAGTCATGTTTCCTCACTAAATTATATACCACATATAGCAAGTTCAGTGAATTTTTTATGCTTGTCGTGGGGGTTGTACATTTTCTGTAATTACTTTTTGATGTTATTCTTGCACACTCAGTTTGTCACTGAAGGCATTCTTTGACCACTGTGTCTGCATACAAGCCTAGCTAAAGTTCAGACCACAAATATGACCTTCAACTAAGATCTTCAGTTCTTACTGTCAGTGGCTGAGAGATACAGCTTTGGGATTTTTAAAGAAACCCTGCCTTGTCTCATCCCTGGTACTATTGCCTATCCCTGGGGTTGCTGCTGTGGCAGGAAACTTCCAGACTGGAGTTGACAACTCACCACTTTTGAGATTAGTGTTGATGAGTCCTTGGATATCATTAGTATATGTTAATTACTCATTAGTGTATGTACATAGCATGGTGAGTGTCTCTGGACAGCCCTGTGTGCATATAATATTTGCATATGACTTTCTGAAAATTCTTCTGTGCCCACAATGGTCAAAGCAATATCTCTCATACCTTGAATTTGGACTGACTTTGAGAGGGGATGCAGTGCTTAAATCCCCATCACAATAAAATCACAGTGTACTGAAAGTTTCAGAGAAATGGCTGACCATAAATGCTTTAATGGCCAAAATCACTGTTGATGGTGCATCTAAAAGGGGAAGGGGTTGGGAGAACACCTGAAATGCCCTGTTTTGAAGTAGTCAAAAAACTCAACATAAAGCGCTTGAGGTGCTCCTTCATCATTTCTTCACACGTTTTTGTGTCCCACTTTTGAAATGAAAGAATGCAGCATTCATTTTTCATAAACTGGGAAAGCTGATGTTTTGGATACATGTCAAAACTATACATGTGACTGCTTCATCTTTTTTTCCCTGTTTTGATGGCTCTAAACATGGCTCTGTATTAGTTCCTTAATAATTTTTACTTCTCTTTTTCTGTTATTATTCCTAAATCAAAAATATTATTTGCATTAGTTCATTCCTGTTAAGCCCTGCAGAAATTTTCCCTTCTCTCTTTATGTGGATATACTTCGATCGAAACATACAAAATACTTGTTTTGCATGCTACCTGTCAAAATAAAATGTCACAAACACAGGATCTGCCTGCACCACAGTAAGCACAATTTGTTTCCAATAACATCCAATCCATAGATAAGAGGTCATTGAGGCTTTATAGAACAAATGTCCTTGTAGATGATTTCAAATGTTAACTTCTTGGAAGCATATTTATAGGTATGGATAGGTGGGTTTATTACAGAGTTGGAATCCCAGGATCACAGAATGGATAAAGTTGGAAGTGACCAATTATTTTTTTAACTTTTAGGTCAAGTATAGTCAGGTACTCCAAATATTATGTCCAGGGTCAGAGCTTCTAAGCATCCCAAGTTTCTCAAAGAGGAAATAAAATTAACTGATAAACCTACATAAATTTGTTCCTTGGCTGTTACTATTGTAATATCTGTTAACTGGCAAATGCCTTCTTCTTAAAAAACCAGTTACTTCCTGAGAGAGGATTGAGTTAAGTTCAGAATTATGTCTCATTGTGTTCGGAATTAATGCAGACTCTAGGGAGTATCATCTGACAGGATTTCCATCCCCAACACCCTGGGCGAGGAGTTGTCCTGAAGATAACAGTACTGGAGGGCTCCAAAATAAAAGACATAAAAGGAGAAAATAAAGATTATGGGTCACTAAGTTTTATTGCTTCTCTTATAGCAAGTAGTGATGTGCTGCCACAGGGCTTCTGTATTATTACATTATCATTTATTTTAACCAGTAATGGCCTTATTTGGGTTTTGTATCTAACATTTTTGTATTTGTCAAAGTCAGCAGTATTCATGTAGATTAATGTTGTTTCCCCTGTGTTCTTTTGCTAAAAACACTGAAAGAAACTGACTGCTATTTTTATGGGATGTCTTTGTCTTTATTGGGGAATACGAGCTCTTAACAGCATTGTAGAAGTCTTGTAGAGAGATCTGTATTTGCATATGATCCCAGATTCCAGGATCTGAAACTTGTATCTCTCTCATTCAAAAGTGAGATGAAAAATCATAGCCAAACTGTGATGACTGAAAAGGTTTAATCAAAAAAATTTAGCTAATTGTAGATTTTGAAATACCTTTATTTTTATCAGACCGGTGTTTTTCATTGGTGTGTACTACAGCCACCCATAACTGCTCCTTCTGTATTAAAATGATAATGATAATAATAATATCTGAGTTCTTGGTTTATCTTTTACAAAGCTGGTAAGAATAGATACTCATCCAGTAGTAGTTAAATAGCATTAAATAATAGTGATAAATAGTATTTTGTCATTATCAACAAGAGCTGAGCTCTACAAAACCTATCAGAACTAATTATCTAACAGTATTTTCGTATTTGTTCTATTACTTAAACTGTCAAAAATGCAAATGTATTGTGTGTTTAAGAACATGTCAACAATTAGCTTTATTATCCTCTCTTTGTTTTTAATAAATGTGACTTTTTCTTTAAAGAAAATGTTACAGGGTCAAAAGTCTCCATAAAGTAGGTTGTTTTGCATATATATATATATATATATATGCATTAATTACCTACACTGATTTTTAAATAATATTAACTGGATACTGACACAAGAGGGTAATTTGCATGCGCAACCTAGGATATTTCTTACTTTGAGGTGATGAAGCATAAACAGAACAGTACAATTGTCTCCATCAAAGTGTCTAGGTCATGTTTTATGAAACTGGTCTATAAGCAGGAAAAGACAAGAAAGGTAGTTATAGTAAAGTATTTGGATTCAGCTTCTTAGACTCCAGCATATTGCTTCTAGTAGTGAGAAACAACGTCTTAGGTATTGAGTGTATTTCTCTGGGTGGGTATTGCGTGGGTCTTGGGTATTGGGTGGATTTCTCTGACAAGGCTTTGGTAGTGGGTGGCTACAGAGGTGGCTGCCAGAAGCTTCCCCCATGTCTGACAGAGCCGCTGCCAGCCAGCTCCAAGATGGACCTGCTGCTGGCCAAGGCCAAGCCCACCAGTGACAGTGGCAGCACCTCTGAGATAATGTATTTAAGAAGAGGGGGAAAGAAGATCTGCACAACAGCAGTTGCAGGCAGAGAGAGGAGTTAGAATATGTAAGAGAAACAGCCCTGCAGAAACATCAAGGTCAGTGAAGAAGGAAGGGCAGGAGGTGCTCTAGGTGTGGGAGCTGAGATTCCTCTGCAGCTCATGGGGCAGACCATGGTGAGGCAGCTGTGCCCCTGCAGCCCATGGAGGTCCATGGTGGAGCAGAGATCCACCTGCAGCCTTTGGAGTACTCCATGCTGGAGCAGGTGGATGCCTGATGGAGGTTGTGACCCTGTGGGAAGCCTGCACTGGAGCAGGCTCTTGTTAGGGACTTGTGGCCCCATGTAGATAGGTGTCCACACTGGATAGGTTTGCTTACAGGACCTGTGACTCCACTGGGGATCCATGTTGAAGCAGTCTGCTCCTGATGGACTAGATTCCATGGAAGGTACTCATGCCAAGGCAGTTTGTGAAGGACTGCAGCCTTTAGGAAGGACTGAAGTTCATGAAGGGCTGTGTCCTGTGGGAGGGACCTTATGCTGGAGCAGAGAAAGAGTGTGACACACTCCTAAGGAGGACAGAGCTGCAGAAACAACATGTGATGAACTGATGGCAGCCCCCTTTCCTCATCCCCCTGCACCACTGGAGGGAAGTAGGTAGAGAATCAGGAATAAAATTAAGCCCAGGAAAGAAGGAGGAGTGGATGGAAGGTGTTCTTAAGATTTGGGTTTTCTTCTCGTTAGTGTATTCTGAATTGATTGGCAATAATCTCCCCAAGTTGAGTCTGCCTTGCCTTTGATGGTAACTGGTGACTGATCTCTCCCTGTCCTTAACTCGGGAGTCCTTCCTTGTATTTTCTCTCCGCTGTCCAGCTGAGGAGTGATAGAGCAGTTTTGGTGGATACCTGGTGTCCAGCCAGGGTCAACCCATCACACCATAGCTTAGTTTCTAGTATCTAGGAAATAGAAAACAGAGCCTCTGCACAGCGTGTTTGCTATTACGTATGGACATATTTCATAATTGCACATCAATCTCCACATTCTACCTTTTATGCATGACTTGAATAGAGTCCACTTTTCTTCTTTTTATATTGTAGCTAGCATTGAGAATTATTTACTGTGTTTAACTCTTCAGCCCTAGTTAATTCTATTCTGATATATCAAAATAATTAGTATAAACAAGAACATTTTCATTATAAGAGTAAGGAACATTTGGTAGCAACCAAATAAAAGTGGTCCAAAATAAGTCCCAGCTGGAATCCTCCTTCTTATCAAAATTGAACCTCAGGACAAAAAGGACATACACTACGTCCTTTTCCACTGTGTCTTATGACAGACAGGGGTAAACCCTGTGGAAACGAGAAAGAGAATTATAATGCTCGTGGACAATCATTGGTATAGTTCAGACAAAGTCACACCCTGCTTTCTGCACTTCCATTAAGCAAAAAGTGGAAGGCATCTGACATGCAGAAATGGGTTGGTGTCCCTGGTATGCCCCAGTGGTCTAAATGTGCTATCACAGAGGGCATCACAGAGACAGTGACTGTAGAGGCAACAGAGGCAATAAAAAAAAAGTATCCTAAGAGGCATAATTATCACTAGTACTGTACAGAAATCTGCTCTGTCTGACGATACAAAGAAAAGCATAGTTTCATGAGAAAATTTTTGTTTCTGGTCTATTATTCTACTTCAGTGGTCTTTTGGTTTAGGCACAAAAAGAAATTATCTTATAATGAAAAAATACTATTCACTCACTAAGTCTCCCTATAAAAGGGAAAATTTTTAGGGTATCACATCTCTGCTCAGAAAGTCTAGCAGTGTATTCATCAGCCTACCACGTAAGATTTTTGTTACCATGACTGCATATCTTTAAAAGATTTGCAACTTGGAATGCATTAAGATCCTCTAGGTAATATTAGAGAAAGACTGCTGGATTCCTCTGAGTGGAATGCCACCTACCTGGCAGCAAATCATCATCAATCATTTCCACTCCATCTGTGAACATTTTCCTTCTGAGAATTGCAAAATGTTTCTATAAATGGTCGTAGTAGGAAAGCTGCATTGATAGCATGGAGATCCCTTAGTGCATTTAGTTGAAAACACTGAGGATGACTCAAGAAATACAAGATCTGACCTTGAACAAATCTACAGGGCTAAGCTCCATGATCAAGTTACTGAGACATATCAGAGGTGCAATAGTACTCAAAGTTCTCTGTATTAACTCAGGCCAAATTCAAGGAGATACCACTATCTACATCTCATGAGCATGTTCAAGAGCAGTGTGATGTCACCCACCTCAGCTTAAGTGCAATAATATGACAGTAAGTGTTATGGGGGAATATCTATAGCTGGCAATTAGTAGATATCATGCATAATTGCTTTTTATTGTTGTATATTCTTGCCAGTAAATAACCATGATTAAGGGGGGCAGGCAGATGCCTCATACATCACAACATTTTCATTATTTGCTTCTCAGATCGTAAAATTGCCAGGGTATCCTTTTGACAGTCCAGATAAAACTCTAAAATCCTGACAGCAAGGCATGGCAGTTTAACTCATTATTCCCATAGGGAATGTGTAACAGACCACACTCAGATTCTCTGTCTGCTCCTTCTGGATGTTGCCTTTTGTATCATTGCTGTGCTTCACCTTGGTTATCTTCATTTCCCATTTACAGATTTTTCACAGGACCTTTTCCATGCTTTCACTGACCTTGTCCCAGCTTTGGGTCTTTCTAACCATGTCTGCTGCCAGAGTTGTATACCTGAATCATTTAAACTTTGTGCACATTTTCCATTGATTGTCTTCTCTCTGCTTCACCCATAGAGCTTTTCTAGGTCCCATACATATTCTGTTTATGGCGTCACCTTTTTTCTCCTTATTGATTCCCCCCACAAATGTATCCCTTTTTTGCCTGTTCTGTAGTAAGTTAGGATTCTTATAGCCATTTTCTTTTTTCTTACTTTGTTTTTCTATCCTTTCAAGATAGAAGTTGACTTGCAATTTCATAACAACATGCATAGTTTATTTTTCAGTTGTCTTGATAAGTATTCCTAGGCATAAAGGAAGCTTTTTATCTAATATGCTCCTGCCACAAAGAGTTCATTTTCTTTCCTCTACTTTTTCTTTTGTTTTGTTTTCTCAGAAAAGAACAACTTTGGCAGGAAGCAAGCTAGCATGTGTTGAACGCTGGAATGAGCAAAGAATTTGGACCCTCAGGGAAGCTTTGTATTCATTTTATAGTGAGATCTGCTGGTTAGCTGGCCTGTCTTTAGTGTATGCTGTGTGTATCGTCCTTGCACACAAAGAACAAACAGGATTTCTGTCAAAATGGCTTAGCTCAAGTTAAGATAACAACAAACAAGTAAAGAACAAAAGTTAGATATCCACAAGAGAGATAGTGTTTGTGTGTCTCCACTGATAATCTAATTAAATTGGAGGCAAAATTGCTCGTTTCCACCACTCTTTAGTAAATCAAAGTTGTAGCAACACAGAAAATAAGTGTCTCAGTTCAGAGTTAGCTACTGCATACCAATTAGTTTTTTCATGACTGACAGCCACGGCTTCAAGGCTTTAAAGAATGGGTGACTTTTATTTACTACTTGTCTAAAAAGTAACAGGTCTGGTCCCATATGTGGCATCTGACTAGTCTTCGGCATACAGAAAATAAGCACTAGCTAACTAAGCACTGGTGAGGTGGATCAAGAACTGGCTGAATTGTAAATCTCAGAGGGTTGTGATCAGAGGACTAAAATCCAGTTGGAGACCTGCAGTATTGATCCCAGGGATCAATATTGGATCCAGTCTTATTCAACTTGTTTATCAACAGCGTGGGTAAAGCAATAGACTGTACCTTCAGCAGGTCTGATGATGTACAAAACTGTGGGAGTGGCTGATACACCTGAAGGCTCTGGTTCCATTCAGTGGGACCTTGATAGGCTGGAGAGTTGGATGGAGAGAAACCTCATGGGGTTCAAAAAGGGCAAGTGCAGGGTCCTGCACCTGGGGAGGAATAACACCAAGCACCAGCACAGCTTGGGGGCTGACCTACTGGAGAGCACCTCTGTGGAGAAGGACCGGGGAGTCTTGGTGGATGATAAGTTGACCATGAGCTGGCAGTGCCCTTGTGGCCAGGAGGGCCAGTGGTATCCTGGAGTGCATTGGGAATGTGGCCAGCAGATCAAGGGAGGTGACCATCCTCCTCTATTCGGTCCTAGTGAGGCCACATCTGAAGTGCTGTGTCTGGTTCTGGGCTTCTCAGTACAAGACAGTACAAGAGCTACTGGAGAGGGTCCAGTGGAGGCCACAAAGATGCTGAGGGGTCTGGAGCATCTCCCCTATGAGCAGAGACTACGGGAGCTGGGCCTGTTCAATCTGGAGAAGAGAAAACTGAGAGGGGATCTCAGTAACACATACAAATATCTCAAAGGTGGGTGCCAAGAGGATAGTGCCAGACTCTTTCCAGTTGTGCCCAGTGACAGAATGAGGAGCAGTGGCTGTAAACTAAAACACAAGAAGTTCCACCTCAACACAAGGAAGAACTTCTTTACGTAGAGGCTGGCAGAGCACTGGAACAGGCTGCCCAGGGAGGTTGTGGAGTCTCGCTCTCTGGAGACATTCAAACCCCACTCAGTCACATTCCTGTGTAACCTGCTTCAGGTGACCCTGTCTTGGCAGGGGGATTGAACTAGATGATCTCCAGACATCCCTTCCAACCCTAACACTTCTCTGATTCTGTGATTTTATGAACTTAATTTCTGGGCCTTGAAGTGTCTGAGTAAACAACTTCACTCTTTTAAGGAAACCATTTTTCATATACTAGTTGTGAAGTATGCCATAGCAATTACATCCAGTTTGGTACTAGTACCTTTTAGCACTCTGGTTACTGAACATGATATATTTATGATCTGTTCTCATTTAAAAATTTAAAGTCTATTTTTATTTCAAGAACTAAAAATGCTAAACTAATAGTTATTTATTGCATATTAGTTATTAATAGCTATAGTTATTAGTAAAAATTAGTTATTACAGTAAACATTTAATGATTTTTTTCAGTTTCTGTTTGAGGATGTTTGCCTCTTTTTAGTTATTTGTATGTAATTTGATACATTTTGGAGTATATAAACCAGCCATTATTTCTTTAATACTAAATTATTTGTTGATAAGAAGAAATCATTAAAAGTCATTAAAAATTAAATGTAGATATATGAAGAGCTACAGTTTTTCTATTTACAATTTTAAGTTACTCTTTATTTTAAGACAAGGAAATATTTTTTCTGGGCATCTCAGTTTTCAGACAACCTTCATTTTTGTGAAAATGCATTTTACCCCTAACTGAAATAGGGAAGCTGAGATGTCAAATTCTTGTCTCTCATGCAGTTGCTGAATATTGCACTGTTAAACTTTTAAAATATTTCACCGATGACATGACAGCATGAACTTGTATTTGGGAAAATGTACTTTTTGTAAATGGTGGTCAAGTCAACAAAGTTTCCTTTTTTAGGGAATTCTACAAGGTTAATATATAGTATTGAATCTAATCCAAAAGACTGAGGTTACACAGTGAGCTAAGGCAGTAGGACGCCTTTTGATGAATTTGTGAAATGTTGAAAAAAATCTGGCAATAGTGGTGGGAAAATCTAATTTGCTTGAACAGAAATTCTACGTGCAAGAACTTGCACTGTTGATCTCTAAATCCAGTTTGTCCTAGGCCAAAAGCTTAGCTCTCATCTTCTCCCTAATCTTTCTCCTAGCTCTTGAGCCAGATCTGCTAATGGTGATGGTTGTGAAAAGCTGTTGCAGTATTTTAAGATTTTTTAAATTTGCAACTATTAGCAGCACTGTTTATCTAGTGTTGTCACTGTATGTCCAGTTATATCATTCTGCAATAATATATGCAAAAAATGCACTTTCCTATTTCAAAGCACTTCATACATTTTAATGCATTGATTCCTTAAATATCTTAAAGCATAGGTTAATGACATCCCTGTTTTGAAGTTGAAAAACACAGAAATAGATCCACATTTTTCAAGCACCCACAGACCGTATCTGCTAAAAAGACTAAAGTATACAAAATCAGTGACATTTTTTTGACAGTGAAGGTCATACTGAGCTGGTAGAGCTGCATTGCTTAACTATGACCGTACCAGGAGAAAAGAGGCCCACACCTTTGTCTTGCCTTTTCTCTAAAGTAATTTTCAGGTATGTAAAAATTATGAAAATGTTATTAAGTTGGCAACCAATCAACCATGTGTGCTTTGAACATAGAGGCATTTGAATTTATCCACAGTTATTTCATTTTCACTCATAATAAAGTAACACATAGCAAGGCTAAACCTGAAATTGTAGCTTTATGTGGACAGTTACCTGCATCTAGAAGGGCCATAGAGAAAATGGCTTTTTGTTCCACTGATTTTGTTTTGACTATAATAGAACAAGACAAGAAGTCTTGTTTCAGCTCACGGGCTTGTCTGTTCCTGCTGGCCAGATAAGTAAAGGTCTTCTGCTTTTTTGCAAAACCCTTAAGCTTAGGTGAGCACCCTTTCCCTGTCCCCATCTTCATCATACTTAGGAATGCTTTGGTTTTAGTATATGTTTCCTTGTTCTAGAAAGACTAAAACTAACCGTAATGATGCCACCAATTTTGGTTTGTAACTAGAATAGAACAGAACAGAAAAGTAGACAAGACTAGACTAGACTAGACAAGACTACACTGGACTGGACTAGACTAGACTAAACTAGAAGGTCTAAACTTATCTGAGTAAAGGAATAATGTTCTGAGGAGGTGGACAGGAAAATTTCACTATGGCAAAGGAATTCATCTCCTTGGTAGACAGATTATTAATAATAAGTTTGAATAGAAGAAAGAAAGTTTTATGCTAACAATTTTTGCTGCTTTTACCTGGTTGAGATGTGCAGGTAACAACTGTTTATTCTTTGAGGTTTTACATCCTATTAAACTTCAAGGTGAGTTAGGGGAATTCAGAATTTTAAAAAATTATGTCCGTAATTTCCCTCCACCTCCAATTTTTGTGTGTGTACCTTCCATTGTTAGCCAGGAAACCCCCTGATGGGAAGGCTGGCATTTCTGACATTGGCATGACACATCCACCACTGCTGAGGTTGGGAAGCAGGGCCCTGCAGCGCTGTCCTGTGCAGTGGGTGACGTGCCAGGGCAGTGCCACAGCCCGCACTGGTGCCACCAGCCAGGACAGACCCTGTTCTGGCCGGCAGCATTGGTGGTAGTTGTGTTTTGTTTGGTGAAAACAAGCAGCTAAGTCCTGAATGTTAATCATGGCCCATTGCCATTGTTTTTATCCCTGTAGGATTTTTCATCCTCTGAAACCAACAAAAAGATCATATTTTTCTTCAGTTTCTGAAACCCCATCCTTTTTTCCAGACTTTCCATTTCACGCTGTTTGAATTTTATTAAGATCTCTTTACACAAAAGCAGAGCACTGGCTATATGATGCCCTGAGGGATCTGAAAGGCTGTTGCCGTAATGTCACAAAACTCTGAGGACATTTTATTTCTACCAGAAGCTCTTTGGAGGAATGTGGCTAAGGGTATAATATATCTTAAATGTTTACAACAGGGATCTTGTTCTCCATTGGAATTTAATACAAAAGCTTCTCTTTTTTAAATCTCTTTATTAACACATCACATTAACACTGATTAAATAATACCTATGTATAAAATGGCTTGTATTTAATTATACCTTGCAATGAAGAAAACTGGTATTATTAATATAAATATGGATAATATTGTTAACCATATATTCTTAAGACTATTAATTTCTTTTCAATACCTCACTTGATCATTACTAAGTATTTTTGCCCGACATTTTCCAGAAGCACGTCTCTTTACTGTTTTTGCCTCCAATACTTTCTGTTCTTCCCAAACACAGACATGCATAAATTCCTTGTAGGAGGCTTACAGTAACATGTCTTCTCCAGTGAACAGGAAAAGATTTCGTGTTAATAAGGTTTTATTTTCATTGGTCAACCTTGAAATCAAAAGCAACTGCTGAACTCTCAGAAGTTGCTTATATGGCACAACAGTTCTGTTCAGAAGACTTTTTCAAATAAAATTGTTTAGGAACCCATATACTAATTTGACAAAAAGATTCATCTCATGAAAAAAGGTATTGCATTTTCAAAAAGATGCAATATAATAGTGTGTGTGTGCATGTAATATAATAGGAGATATATTTAAATTGTTATTTAATTAAAATATTCTGTATGTTCATTTGATGGGAAAACTTTTTGTAAAACTTCATGCATGAATAATCATACAGATTGGGAGGCAAATTCTAAAGGTAAGGGTATTTAAAAACTTGTTTGAATGTTAGATTATTTGGGACACATTTTTCTAAAGTTCTTTGTAGTTCTGTGTCTTTGGGGCTTTCTGGGACCATGCTGCAGGTTCTGGGATATTAACAAAATTCAGTATCCTTAAAAATAATGTAAAAATCCAAAATATTAAAAGAATCTGTTATTTTAAGGCAAATTAAAATCTCTCTGTTGTTGAAACATGTTACGCATCAGTGACTCAAGTCTGCAATTTTCTGTCATAGATAACTGAAAATCTTTACAGGAGGTATCAGACCAAATAAAAAGGATTTTTGAAATTCCATTTCTAAAACTGCAAGAAGTTTATAAAAAATACATAAATCAGATACTGATAATATAATGGAACTGCTAATATAAATACATTGAACTGCACCACTGTTTAACACCATGTACTTCCTCTGAGTAATGGTCACGCAGCAATCTAACATTGTTTTCTACTCCGATTTCCTGTATTTCTCAGCCCTTTTTGTTGTTGTATTTACCATGTACCACTCTTCTTCCTCAGAATAATGCCACACTGATATCACAGATAAGGAAAACAGCAGTCGTTCTCAAAAGAAGAAAGTAAATTTTATTTCTGGAGGGGTTTTTTCATTATTTAATCTTCTTTTACAACAGAAACTCTGTTCTTGTTCTCAAATAGACTGAATGGCTTTTGTAATTATCAAGATAGCTTTGTACACTGCCTCACATAAATGTGCTAACAGAGGTAGTCATAATTTAACCCTTTTAATGCTGTCTTTCAATACATCTTCTTTGTAGTAATTAACCTTAATAGCATTTTTAATTGGTCAGTGTTCTTTTGAGGTGTCAGCTTTTCAAAGTCACGATGTGCTATGTATTTCTGGCATCAATTGGTTAAAATAATTAAATTTAGCTCCCACTAACCAGTGCTGACATTTGGAAAAAATGACAGAAATAGCTGACTATTACCTCAAGTTTTTATTCCATGCTAAAGCTTCTTTTTCACTATCCAGATGATGATTAAAATTGAATTTTAAAATTATGTTAATGAAGTTCTGCCAATCTCTTGGAATATGTCTCTCTCTGATGGTAAAAATACCTACAAATGTTTGGAATTTCAGAGTTTAATTACATGTCTAAATTTGCTACTGTAAGGTGTGCACTTTTTATAACAGATAAAAATTACACAATACTCTTTTTTTTTTTTTCTTTCCATTCTGCTTAAATCTCCCTGCAGGATGTGTGACACAGGAGAAGGGCTGTTCACCTTTCAAACACGAGAAGGAGAAATGATATATCAGAAAGTCCATTCTGCAACGCTGGCAATAGCAGAGCAACATGAAAGATTAATGATGGAAATGGAGCAGAAGGCAAGGGTAAGGTCTTCAAAATCTTCAAACTTATAAAAATTGGTAATGAACCAAAGTCTGTGGATTCAACTGTAACAATGGTATTAGCTGTGTGGCTAAGACAAAACAGACTTTCAGATTTGTGTGCTTTCATGGTCAGAGATCCTGTACAATGATCTGTTGTAGGTGACCTTTTGGAACGGTGGATAGTATCACACATGAGATCCATGGTCACCCTGCCTAAAATGGTGGCTCGGTTACTCAAAGATTAAGGCTTTAGCTTGTGTGCTGACTATTGCTGAATGAGTGTTAATTGCTCCTCATGGCCTCACAGGTGAAAAAAAACCCAGTATAAACAGTGCCAGGTGACAGAAGACATGTTCTATGTTTCTTAACCCCTGAAAGAAATTACTTTTCCCCTACACTATAGTATCAATGCAATATGAGTTCAAACAGAGCTATTTTAATATTTTTAGTTCAGAATTTCCAGTTTGCACAAGTTGTGTTTAAGTGACTACTTTTGAAAGGTTTGGAATTCTCTTAAGACAGCAAGAAATTAAGCTTTTCCTTTATGCTTAGAAGTAGAGATGGTCTTTAATGATCATTCTGGAAAGCTAACTTTCAACTATGCTTTGAAGCTACCTTTATATCCACCAGAAAGGAAATGTATGAGGAGGCCAGGGAACCTAATCTGCATGCTTTCCTTCTCAGATGACCGTGATTTTGCCACATATCTTCTTCCCTAGACAGAGATTCCAAGTTAATCATAGCATGTCCTTCCTTCCCTCATCCACATTGTATGTGTCTACTGTCATGCAAACATGACTTACATGAACCTATTCTCCCACAATCCACCAGTGTCAAAATATCTTGCTCACACTCCTGAAACAAAGGCTCTTGCAAGGAGCAACCTAAGACCCCAATGTTCAACTTTTCCTAATTACTCTTAGGTCAGAGAATCAGATAATGTTAAGGGATGGAAGTGGACCTTAAAGATCATCTAATCCCAACTCCCCCCGCCATGGGCAGAGACACCATTTTCCCTTATTCACTGAAAAATAAACTTGAAAAACACTTAGATTTCCATGTCAAAAGTCTCCTATGTTGAATGTTCCTCTCAGACTTTGCATGTCTGATATGAAAACCTGAGTTGGGAAGCCATAAAAAAGGCCCTTGCTGAATTTTTCCATAAAGCTAGATAAAGTAAGTAGGAGCATTTGCATAATAGTTAAGGTGTACAAATTTTGGACAGAAAATGCAGGAAGAGGAGAGTTCACAATCAAGATTAATTTGGAGCAATTGCTGGAAAAGTTCAGCACAAGATAGAATAAATGGAAGTTCACGTGAAGTAGTAGAAGTGCTATCAAAAAAACACTGCATTCTGCTGAGCAGAAAGTGATTGAATAATAGTAAAAAAACAGCAAAGAAGCATCATTATAAGCATGTTTGCTTTTAAAGTGTCTACACCAGTAACAGAAATTAGAACATTTTCATGCTGCCATAGTAAGCGCTTAGACCAGGATCATACAGGATTTTCCTTTTACAGAGCCATCACTTTCATCTCTTTCACCTGTCAGTTAGCAGCTTTGCTGCTTAGCAAAGCCATTTCCATTCTGCCATCAGATCACGTCCTTGAAACCTCATTTATGAAGGCTGTAGCCATATGGTACGTAATACCAAACTCCGAGAGCAGGCTGAGAAATACAAATGACTCATCAGCCACGTACAAGTATGAGGTACTTGTCTCCTGGATGAGGCTGCACTGTGATTTGCAGTGACGGGGAGATCAGTAGAGGCCCACATCGGCTACTGTAGGCTGTCTAGAAACTGTGGGCTGTGTAAAAGAGGCTGAGAAACCTGTTGGTTTTATGCTTCAACTAATAAACTAATGTTAGTTTGGATTTGGAAACTCTTCTGCTCCCCAGTGATGGGGTGCTGAATATTTAAGGGATCATCTGCAACATTTGAGTTTTATTCATATTAGAAACAAAATCTAAAGATAGCAAATTGACTAAGTATGTGTTACATGCCTCTTATCAAATATAATTTTATCTAATTCCATCAGTTTCACCAAATACCTATGTATAATTTTTTCCATAAGATTTGATGTTGAAATGCAGGCAAGAGAATATTTTAAATGCTGGATTTAGCAAATATAAATGTCTTTCACATCTTCCCAAAGCTTGACATTTGATCCTTTTTTCTATAGATCTACATTTGGGGGCTTTTGCTCTTTCATGATCCTTTTTCTAATGAACATGTCAGGTTTAATAGTGCCAAGTTAAATCTTTATACATATGTATATATATGAAAATGAAAGAATTTTTTTAGAGTAAAGATGCATCCACTATTGTGCAAACCAGAAAAAGGAAAGATATGTAACAGTAATAATTACTTCTTCTTTGCAATCATTAGATGTCATTTATTAGAAAGGACTCTTGTGAATATTTGTGTGTTCTGTCTGAAATGTTAATATATTTTAAGTAATGAATACACTGAGTTTCATTTGTTTTACCAGATTATAACAGGTTAGAATTCAGTATAAAAATTGAATACAGCTTAAGAAATTAAAAATAAATTAAAGTGAATTTTTTTACCAGAATAACCTTGATGAACTGTATAGGTTATGATTAGTTTTCATAGTAAATATACAAAGTACATCACCTTGATAATAATATTAAAAAAAACAAAAACACAACAAAAAAAGTAACCCAAACCAACAAACAAACACAAAACACACACAAAAAAAACCAGAAACAAATTCTGGCAGAAGAAAAAAGATAAAATTAGTTACTGCTGCCACAGACTTGTCAGATAAAGGTATTGCAGAAAGCCATAGGCCACATTTACTCCACTAATGGTGGTCTCAGCACACAAAAATTCTGTTTCAGAATGCTAAACAATAAATTCATTTTTATGCTAAGAAACCTTTCGCTCAAGCCAAGTAACATGCTGGATAACTATGTTAATAAGAGAGAGACATGAGAAGGAAAGCAGTTCTTCCCATTACCTTTGAAAATGCATGGACTGGAAGCAAAAATGTTCTGTGGCAGCTTGTGCAGTACCAAATCTGCCTCATTGTCACCTGGAGCAGGAGAAGCCCAGGCATTTTAAGTAGGCAGTCATGTGCACACTTTCATCTTCTGCCCGTTTTCCTTTCAAATTATAACACTGGAAGAAAGACCTGAAATATAAGATCAGTAGTCACTGGCATAGGTGTGGATTTGAGCCGGTTATTGTTTTTACTGAGATCAAAGC
Organism: Climacteris rufus; assembly: GCA_013398175.1. Lineage (NCBI taxonomy): Eukaryota > Metazoa > Chordata > Aves > Passeriformes > Climacteridae > Climacteris > Climacteris rufus. The sequence goes on from VZRZ01002841.1 coordinate 394,926, forward strand.
AGACTGGATTTTATTCAAATAATTCAGTAAAGTGGACATTGATCTAATTTAGCTCAGGTGGTTTTCTTGATTGAGTTTGAAACGTTGCATTGACAGATTGAAAGTGTTTTATGCTTGCTTTGTTTGGGACAATAACAAATTTGGGCCAAAGCTAGTACTTAAATTGAAATTCTTTTCAGGGAAATTGTTATCTGTATAGTCACTTTTTTCAGTCTTTGCTTTTTTGATGGATCACTGTAATACAGATGATAATTCTGTTTTGTAGTTGTTTGGGGGGAGAGAGGGCAACATTGCAATGTTTTTTAGTGGTTTTAGTTTCAAGATAACAAATTAATTAAAAAGAACAATACCAATCTTTCCACTTACTTGATTTTATTTTGTACTGTTGTGTTATCCATATGAGAGTGTCGGCAACTCTCCTTTTATTACCTAAACAAACCTCTCAGTTTTTCCCTCTCCCTCCCTCTCTCTGCCCTCTCCCCTTGTTTGCTGTGGGTTTGTTTTTTTTTTTTTCTATGTAACATTTAGAAGTCTGGTTGGATTGTTGGTCTTGAAATTACTGTGGAAAAAAAGTGTTGGCCTCAGGAATGGCATGTATCCCCCCTACTAGCTGTAGTCTGATGTTGAGTATGGAAGATGCATGTCTGAGTGTCAACAGCCAGCTCTATCACCCTGTCTCCAGGCTGGTCTGCAAGCTCCTTTCACTTCCTTTCTCCTACCTTAGGTGCTTATCTGACTGGTTGAGTCAATTCAGTTTGCTAATTTGTCAAAAAAACCCAAAAAACACTGACATAAAAGGAGCAGGATTCTGCAAGTTTCCTTAACTGAATTGGTTTACAGAGACAGCAGTGAACCACTAGATCTTCTCAGTTGTCCTGTCCTGAGGAGAAAAGGAAAAAGAAGAATTCATCCTCCATAAATGCTTCACCTGCATAAATGATGAGTATCCTTCTCCTTGCCATCAGGAGATGATGTTGGATTTGGGGATATTTTTTTAAAGAATCTCAGTTCAGACAGTTTTTACACACAAGTGTATGAACAGTTGTTCTAAGCAGCACTTGTCTATCTGACTTCTACACTGGGATGACAATGTGGCATGGGAATTTTAATCTCTGATTTTCCTCTATGATGCCAGCTTTCATCTTCTGCCACTCATCTTCCACTGAAAACAGTCCTGATGGAACTTCTGTCGTCACTGTTGTTCAAGTGTAGAAAATGGGAGGTTAAGAGCTGTAAATTTCATATGTTATGACTACACATATGAGGGAAGAATGCTGAGGAAATCAGGAACTCATACCTTTGTAGCCCCATAAATTACTTCTTTCAAGAGCTGCCAGTAAAAAATGTATTATGTAATCTCAAAAGAATAAAAATTTACAATGTGTAAAACAATAAGCCTAAAGAAGATGGCATTAAACTTGATGTTAGCCAGCTGAACTTAATCAAACATCAGTAAGACTAATGTATAAATGCAGGAATAAATGATAATGGCTGAAGTTTCATAACTTATTATCATTGGAAATTTTCTATAACATTTGTTTTACTTCAGGCAGCAGAGCTAAAAGCCATTTTAGATTGTGATCTTTTTAACATTTCCCAGGAGATAAACACCTTTATGAAACATTGCATCTGTATACTTCTCATTATTTACAAGTCTTGTCTTTAAATTTCAACTTAATGTGAGTCATCATGATAGATTTCTGTTACTTAAAAAAAAAGAGATAACGTCAATGAATTTATGCATTATTTCTTTAAAAAAGTTTATTAGGAAGGAAATAATGAATGTACCAAAGAATACAAATATCAGGCAATGAAACTGGGCTTAAGGAGATGTTAAAGAGGAAGGTAGTTAAGAAAAAAGCCTGAGAGTCATTTTATCTTCCTCATTCTGAGGAAGATAACAGATAAGACTGGTCTGAGGATAAATATAAATTACAGAATTGCCAGACAGTGTATTAATAGGAATGTAATTCGAATAAAAAATATTAATGTAAATTTTCTTAGAATCAGAAAAGAAACAACAACTGTGAGGTTGGAGGAAATAACAGCATTAGTTTAATAGTGAACTTTTAATTTATCTCTGCTCTGTAAGCAAGTCTGTACTATCTATATCTTCACATGTTTTGAAACTGGTTGCAACTTAAATACATACTCATCAAACGTTACATCAAAGCATCAAAGATAACAAACACATCAAATATTCTAAATTTTAATTTTAACATGACAGTTTCAATTTGAAGTATCCTACTTTTGTCACCGCATGTTCAGAGCTTTGAATGGTTAACAGTTTTTATTTACTCTTTGTGCCATGGTGTGCTTGTCACCTACTATTTCAAGTTGTGAAGTATGGGAATTTCAGAGAGGTACTAGTGGATGCTGTTGGCCTAATGAAGATATGAAATATTTAGCTAAATACATTTTATATGTCTTTTGGGCTTCATTTCAGCACTGAAATTTACTTAGTATAACAAAGGTCTTTTATGTTCTAATTCTGCCTAAATGTGTTTGAGTTGACTCCGTTCCTGAAGGAGAAACAGGAGAAGAAAATTCTATAGTTAATCCATAGATGATCCCATGTCATGACACATTGGTCTCTTACTATGTTTTCTTCTCTTTCCAAATTATGTATAAGCTCAAGTACCGAGATTTTGAATACATATGATGATTCATGAACTCATGTACTTTATGTAAGTTAAAGTATAGCCTCAGGTCAGTTATTCATGCATACTTAGCTCAATATTGTTCTGTACTTCCCATCTGAAACTACTGTATGATGTTGCTGTATGATGTTGCTGTATAATGTTTGTCTAGAAATTTCATGACCCTGTAAAAAACTCGCTGCTTTATTGCAGAATAGAATAGAATAGAATAGAATAGAATAGAATAGAATAGAATAGAATAGAATATTTGATAGTATCTACAGTGGTCATATAGTCCAACTGCCTCACCACTTCAGGGCTGACCAAAAGTTAAAGGATGTTAAGGGCATTGTCCAAATGCGTGTTAAACACTGACAAGATTGGGGCATTGACCACCTCTCTAGGAAGCCTCTTCCAGTGTTTGACCATACTCTCAGTAAAGAAATGCTCCCTAATGTCCAGTCTAAATCTCCTCTGGCACAGTGGAACACCGTAGTGGTCAGTCTGTATGAGACTATCTATATATTTTGCCAAGATTAATAGCAAAACCAAGAATGTCAAGTCTGTTTGGGTTTTTTTTCACATAAGTCAGAATCTGTGTACTTTCAGGTTTGAGTTTTGTAAACCCAGTTCCTACAAGAAGCAGTAATTTTCCATAGGGCTCTTGGTTTATTAAGTATCTAATGACATTTTTGTTGACTCTGATTTTTATGAGAATTTTTTAAGAATTTTGCCAGACTCTTCAGGCTCAAGAAACTGTGTATACTTGGATGAAGTAAACCCTAAACTTATGCCACAAGTCTATTTCCAACAGTCACCACTTCATAAGAAAGTAGGGAGTTTGTGGATATCCAGACTGGGTGACAGTTAATGATTCTTTCAACTGGACCTCTTTTATTTTCTAATTTGAAAGAAAATATTGTCTGGAATGTAGACTTATTTCATTCCATTTTTTCAGGGAATATTAGTCATATCCAAATACTGCAGCAGCATTGAAAAACCATGCAGCAGGTGTCATTCACTTTGTAAAAGAAAATACCTCATATCACTATAAAATTCAAGTCTTCACAGCTACTAGAGTCTCCCATTTATTCCTTTCTTACCAAGTCAAGACCTCTTTTACCCCATCTTCCTCTGTGAACTGCAGGATTCCATTCCTATATGGCACCCTACAGGCAGCAAGAAGTGTAAAGATGAGGTGCAAAGCCCAGATTCTCCAAGGAACTCTGTAGGTGGTGGGTGTTCCTGGATGTTTGCTATGTGTTTGAATGAAACCACAGAATAGGGAAAATCTTTACTATGGCAACGAAAGGTTAGCGCAGCTGCTGCTACAGGGTGATGGGGGCGGGGAACAGAGCTGTTTGTCATGTCACAAACACTGCAGACAACAGAAAGGTTTGTGGGGTGTGTAGGTAAGGCATGGGAAGGTGTGAGAGCAGAGCTGGGAAATCCTTACATAAGATTGTGTCAAATATTTTGGTAGCTGGTGGTGTAATTTAAATTGTTTTGCCATTTGAAGACCAAACTTGCCCTGGAGTTTTGAATGTTTTTGAAGTGGCAGTAGTCATCAGGGTTTTCATTCAGAGTATGGTGGGAAAAATTCAATTCTTCCTTTGTCTGACACAATATTGAAATTGCCCCTATCTGTAGTCACAGGGCTGGATGATTGTGAATGCAAAAATATAGTCTAAATCTCTCCTATGGCTTACAACCCAAGTACCTTAGTACATGGATGTGCATCCTTACCTAAAAATCACTCTCATTCTTTTCTCATCAAAAATTTGTGAAATATTTTGTATACTTTGTACCTTGTTCTTCTAGTTTTCTGTCTATCATACTACCTAAGACTTGGATTGAGATCTGCCCTCCTCCTACTATAAAGTTTAAGCTCAACCAAAATCTGTATTAAAAGCTTCTCAAAGGTGTCTCACAACTGAGATGATACAATTTTTATCTGCATGCTCCATCCTATGAATCCATCATGAAGCTGGATATATGAATCCTATGAACACTGTTTTCTCTGTTCTGTTCACCTTAGTTATATATTTCCATGCAGCTGGGCTGCATTGTGAACATTTCTACTTAAGCCACTATGGGTCTGGGTAGCTTGTTTAGATGCAACAGGGCAGAGATGTTTGCATGGTAAGGTATCTGAAGATGCAAACCCTCCTGAGAATTTAGCACATAAGTGCTTCAAAGATTCCTGTAGCCACCTACAGTGGCTACCTTTCCATGAACTTTTTAAAGAGCTATTTCTTAAAAGTCAGATATAATTTATTTCAACCTTACGAAGTTGCATTTGAGTATAAGAGGATTTGAAGGTTGGTGATGAGCAAATTTGTAATTTTTTTCTGCTATTCCTGTGCTTTGCAAAATATCGTATGTTTACAGAGCTAACAAAGTAGTTGGAGAGGCACTGTCAGGCAGAAATTCATATTTGTTTCCAGAAATGCAGAAAATGAAGAGCCAAAGAACTTTTCCCTTAACAAAATTGATGAGTTGTTTAGCAGTCTTATTTTCTAAAAGCTGTGGGTGATATGAGCTATAAATTAGATGTGGCTGCTGTAATTATACAGTGGTTCTTGCATGTCTGATTGAAGCCCAGCCCTCCCCTTAACTAACCTCAGAGAAGCATTTAATATGGAAGGGAAGTTTTCCTTCACACTGTGTGCCTTTAAACCAACTTGCTTGTATAACTGTGCTGGTAGGTTTATGTCATTGAACTCTCTCAACAGAGAAGCAGGTTATGTTGGCTTAAGTATTACTAAATAATCCTCCAACCACCTCACCAGAGGGTTTAATTTAGCATTAATCTCATATTTGCTATTTTCAGAAAACTGCTTCTTATAAAATAAACTAAAGTAACTGTAGAGCTTCTATAATTATTAGCAAAAATAATGTCTGAGGAAGTTATCCAGTGCTCTCAGGAGACAGGTATTATTGTAAAATTAATAGTAATGAGTAAAATGAGGCACAGAAAGATGAAGGCCAAGTTCAGCTGTGTATGAATTGCCCAAGGTCATAGAGTAATCAGCTGTATGCTAGGAATAGCACAAAAACAAAACAATAACAAAACAAATCCAGAATCATAGTCAGTTGCTTATTCCCAGAAGAATTAACTTCTGAAAAAGGTATTTTTCACATGGTTTTCATTAGTCTTTTGAATTATAGCATCATTTTGTGTCTCCTGTCAAGCAAGGCCTTCTGTTTCAGCAACTCTATTTAGGAGTTCTTTATGTCACTCAAGGGAATAGTTAAGGCTTTGTCTCTGATTAATAAGAAACTTCTTTATCAATGATTTACAGAGGGGCACAGTGCTTTTCAGAGAATAGGAGAATTATAAAAAGTAATAATCTGAGAGGGGATGAAAAATTCTCATAACAGCCCTAAAGTTACTCTGTAATTCCCTCCTGTGCTTTTTGTGCTTTGGCTCATCAGGTACTTGTTGATAGGACAAAAATTAGGTGAAATTCACTTTATGTCTTCATTTTGCTTTTTCTCTGCTTCTACTCCTTTTTAAGATGACAGGAACTTTAACATGGAAATTATTTCTAATCTCTCTGATTATGTTTAGACTGAAAACAACACATACTGAGTGTCTAAAAATACCATATCTGAAATACAGAAACTTTTCCAAGTATCATGCAGTCTTTCAATATGTATTTATCAGAGCCTATCCAGATAGCAGTTGGTTATGCTCTCTTTTTCTCTCAGCTGTGGGTCACTGTTCTTATGCTACTGATGTCTCATGTGATGCCAGCCTTGCTATGAGCTGTGTAGGAATCTGGTTCAGGAGAAATGTAAGGCAGTACTACAAATTATAGACCGTGTACTGTTGGTTTGACATTATTTCACTAACTACAGTAGCTGTATTATGCCAAGATGTGCAACTACAACAGTCAGCAAAATGTCAGTTTGACTCAATGGCACAGAATATCTCATTAGCTCCCAGATTTTCAAAGCCATTAAATATAGGATCAGAAATATTGGCATTTAAAGGGTGGTCAGCTCACCTATTTGATCAAAGCAGGTATAGCATCAAAACTAGATAAAGTTATCCAGGGTCTTATCCAGTCAAGTTTTGAATACCCCCAATGAGGCAGATTATGGCTGCTCATTCCAGTGCTTGGCTGTTCACATTGTGACTTTTTTTTTTCTTAAATCTGTCTCAAATTTCCCTTGCCACAGCCTGTGACCGCTTGACTCTTGTCCTTTCACTGTGCGTCTCTGGTAACAATCTTCTTCACAATATACCTTTGAGAGAAAAAAAAATGGGGTTAGATTTTTTTTTAGCCTTTGCTTTCTCACGGTGGATAAGCATTAGACATTTAATCCAGCATCACTAATCATATTCGGATTCTTAGAGGTTCTCTGCCAGACTCTCTCCAGTCTGACATTTCTCCTGAAGACTTTGTGAACGTAGCTAAACTTCCAGATGTGGTTTCTCAAATGCCAAATAGTGGAGAAATGTGACTTCCCCCGTTCTGCTGTCCATTCTTTTGCTAATGTGGTCCCGTGTGTCGTTAACCTCCATCACTGCATACATACACTGGTCATTCATATTATCACCAGAACCACCAGATCCTTTTGTCAAAGTTTTTACATAGCAAGTCAGTCCCCATGCTGTACTTGTGTGCAGTGTTGCCCTGGCCCAGTTGCAGCATTAATATCTGTCGTTGCTGAACTTCAAGACAGTCCTGTCAGCCTTTTCCTCTGCTTTGCTGAAATACCTCTGAATAGAAGCCCTCCTGTCTGAGTTTGTTTGACTGTTCCCCCTGGTTTGATGTCATCCCCAAATTTGCCAAGGGTGAATTCCGTCCCACTGCCCAGGCTGGTGATGAAGATGTTAAATGTAATGGAGCACTGTTCCATCTAAACTCCAGGAACAGGTTTTTCAAAAATGTTTCAGTTCTGCAACATTCAGCAGCAAGGAATTAATGAAGATTTTACATGCAATGGCAGAAGCATCCATTGCTCTGTTTCTTATGGCTGTCCCAGGGTAAAAGCTGCTAGTCTCGTAGCATATTCAGTCTGTCAGAATCCATTTCCATAAATGCAGCTGTCAGGCGAGATTCATATGGATTCATATGACTGGCTGTTAAATGCATATTTCTACTGTCTTTGTGATTCAAAGACCAGTGATTAATCAGCAAAGGTCCTTCTCTTCATTATTCTTAATCATTTCCTTGTAGAACATAGTGGTAAAAGTTGCAATTGCTGCTGAGAGATTTTGTAAAATCCTTTGTAAAATGATGGCCTTTCTGCAATGTTTCCCATTTATTGTTTGGTGATCACCTTTACATACATTTTGTATTACATGAAAAAAAAAAGCAATGGAGTTACAGATTTCCATGGCAACAGGTATAATTCTATATCCTTTGTTTCGTGAAGCTGAAACAGAGGCAAAGGATTGTTTCATTAAATAGCAACTATGCATTTCAAAAGGCTAGTTATATGGCATGTGGTCATGCATCTATAACTTCTACTGTGCCAAGCAACTTTTGCCAGCAGAAAAAAAAAAAAAGCAACCTGGTTTTTTGTCTGAAAATGAAATTAGATGAAGAAAGGTTGCTAATGGTAGGATTTATTAGGCTGTTGCAAATATATGGAAAGATAAAGCAATCTACAAATGCTTCTGCATCTCCCACCTTTCCAAAGTGGATTTCTGATTTGCAGCTACTTTTGCTACATTAGTAAATTAGCATCAGTAAGGAAACAAAAATTTCAGTGGCTTCTTTCATATGCAGAAATTTGGATTGTGATTCAGACAATCATGTCTCTCACTGTAAGTTGTTTCTGGGCCACAAAGCCCCAAATATTTCTGAAGCTACATTATGTATATTTATTTAGAAGTGCATGCACTGCTTTTTAATGATTGCTTATTTCAATTTTAAAATAATGATATCAAGAATGCTCTGGCTATATTTATCTATATACATGATCGTGATGTGATCCCTGTGTGTGAACACACACAGTGGAAAAGAATAACCCTTTATTTTTATATACCATCCTATAAGTTGATTGTAAGGCTGTGAAAGCTCAATAAATATTCAATCAATTCTACATCAATTTCTGTAAATTATATTGATGTGTTTATTTGTATGTTAATATGTGCAGGCATATATTTTAAGCTCTCTTCCCCCAAAATTTCAAAGTTAAAACTTAAAATATTTACATTCATGTGCATTGCGTATATATAACTAGCCCTAGTATGTGTGATTCAAGGTGCATTTTAAATGTTTAAAAGTAACTAGCTAAAAGGAAGAAACTGTGTTCTGGAAGATATTGAAGAATCATCTGAGAAGATTTTACTAATAATAGTAATTCTAATATATTCTAGGTTTGCTATTTCTTGTTTTTAATTGAAATGCCTTTGTATGATACATAAAGCTAACTTCTGAAAATGTCAGAAAGTAGGGGTCAGCAAGACTATGTGTCTTACTGAACACTGGAGTCATGCACTGATAAGCTCAATAAGGAATATTCAGGAAATGTTTTGATAATTACTGTTTCAGAAACTATTTGGAAAATTGTTTTCCTGTCATTTTATTAAAGTTCATTGGTCAGCAATTTATGTATATTGAAATGAAGAAGTTAAAACAAATGTGATTTCCACATATATGTGTAATTGGAAACTACTGATCTGTTTTAGACAATCGAAGAAAAACTTTGTAAAGTCATTTCTTTATCAGAAATAATGAAAGTCAAATAACCGTACAGTGGACAGTGTACACAGATTCTAGCACTTTTTAGGATTCCAGTTTTTCAGCCCCAAACTTATTCAAGCAGGGTTCTCCCAACTGGGGACAGTCTGTGTTCATCCATAATTCACCTTTCTCACCACATGCTAGAGAGAGTTTTTCACGTGTGTTCTCCACTGAGAGACATTTTTTCATACCATGACTTTTACCACATCAGTTCTAAAACTGGCCAAGACAATTTCTATGAAGTCAGAAAGGCTGTCCTTACAGTACACTCAAGTGAAATACTGAGACTTCAAGTGTCCCAAATTTCTGTTTAAGATATGTCATAATTTTTGGCAAGTAATTCCATGAAAAAAAATTGGATACTTTGAAGATTTTGCCAGAGCATATCAGGTTGAGGTCAGACTCTAGTAGTTCTGTAAGAGAGAGGAATCCTCAGCAGAGCAAGGAAAGTGAAAAACAGACAGAGGAAGGAGGACAAGACTTTGTATGTCAACACTGATGGTAAGCCTCACTATTTTTAACACTGGCTTGACAAACCTCATAAAAGTACCCCTTTTGGAACACCATAATTCTCAGGTTGAATTCCCCAGAAAACACTTGCTCTGTATGAATAATACCAGTCATTGTTGATAGTCTCTTTCTTTGATCTCTCTAACTAACAGATTTTCAGTCCATTCTTTTCCACCTCATCTTACTTATCCTCACACTGTTCAGAAGACAGATCTGGGACTCTCCCTATTCAGTCAAACCTGCTCTGTAATTTTGGAGATGATGATCGCAGTCTGGTTGAGGATGGAAGGGACCTTTTTCCAAACCCCTGGCTCAATCAGAGCCATTGAAGCTGGTTGTCCACGACCATGTCCATGTGGCTTTGGAATATCTACAAGGTGGGAGACTTCCCCACATTCCTGGGTAATCTGTGCCAGTGTTTATTCAACCTCACAGTAAAAGTGTTTTGTGGTGTTCAGAGGGAATCTCCTGTGTTTCAGTTTGTGCACATTGCCTCTGATCCTGGGCACCACTGTAGAGAGACTGGTTCTGTTTTCCTTGCACCCTCCCTTCGGGTATTTACAAACATTGATAAGATGAAGCCTTCTCTTCTCCAGGCCGAACACTCCCAACTCTCTCAGCCTTCATAGCAGACGGGCTCCAGCCTTCTGATCTTCTTCATGGCCTCCTCTGGACCCTGTCTGACAGATCCATGTTTTTTCTTGTGCTGGGGCCCTTAGAGCTGGATGCAGTGCTCCAGGTGGGGTCTCATGAGGGCAGAATAGACAGGGAGAATCACTTCCCCCTACTTGCTGGCTAGGATGTGGTTGGCCACCTGGGCTGCAAGCGTACATAGCTGACTCCTGTTTCATGGTAACACAAAGGACAAGCAATATCTGCTAATAATGTCTGTGCAATACTGGGTTCTCTGTCTTATATATAACACACATGTATTTCTTGAGGAAATTAGCTCAATTGTGTTAGTTTCCACTAAGACCTCCTGTATAGTCAAGCTTGAAATAGACTTGGCTCAGTCCATGTTGGCATTATCTCCCATGTTATTAACGAATGGTTTTATGCAATTAAAAATTGATAAAGTATTTGCTTATGTAGAATAAAATGGCTCACACCTTTGAAACTTGTAAGAATCTACCTTCATATTAATTATTGCAGTTTCCATAGACAGGAAATGTCTTTCATGAAGGGAATAAAACCACAATTTTGTGACAAAATATGGGTGAAGACACACACCCTACTGACATTCAACAAATATAATCCCAATGTGCTGTAAAACCCATCTAATTTTCCTCCAACATTAATCCATTATGTCAGACATGGATCTATTATGAGCTTCTTTCAGAGGGAAGAAGAAAAAATAAAAGAAACCCAACACACTTCCTCCAGAACAGGAGCAATGTCCCAGTTGTCTATAGTGTGTCTATAGTGTGCCAAGGAGATTGGAAAAAAACAGTTAGCCCCTTTGAATTTTCAGAATACTTTTCTTTCACCATTGCTTTGTTATTCATACACAATGTTATTCTATCACCAAAGAATAATCATCATCCACCTTGGCACTGCAAAGCGGTGCTACTATTTTGACATTTTTTTTCTCTAGAATTGATTAAGTAACTCTGTAAAAGCTAATAGCAAGGTTGGAATTGCTGCTGAAAACCTAAATGCTAGAAATATATTACAAAGGACGAAATTACTTTCAGACAAAGTCTTTCTACAAGTGTTTTCAGAAGATTTGTGAGGTCATATATTGGTAGGGGATTTGCCCATATTATGTATTCTGTCAGGAACAGCAAGCTGGATAACAATGTAAAAATAGATATATAGCAGTGCATAGCAAATAAATAGTATGCTGATACCTATAAATGTTTATATTAATAGTAGACACCTTTAAGTAATGAACACAGTTCCAGTAACATATAACTATGCTATAAGCAAGCTAAGTGATTGTGAACAAAGGGCTATAGAGAAATTATAACCAAAGAGTATTAGTAACACATCACCAAATGAAAGAATTTTCTCACTTGAATTTCATAGGAATATATCCTGCATCCAGTTTTATGAAGTATTTTCAAAGAAGGATCAAGGCTCAGTCGAATTATTAGACTTCCAGATCTTATGTTTATAACACAATATGGAAGTGGATCAATGAAGAGACAGAATTCTAAATGACAAATTGGAAAAGTGTTTGGCTCAGCAGAATTTATTTCAACAGAAACACATGCAAAACTGTGCTTAGGAAGGAACAATCTGCTTTACAGTCCTGGATGAGAACTGCTTTTTGTAAAATAGATCTATGTGTCATAGTATACCAGTTGAACATGGGACAACAGTAGCTGCTTTTGCAAAAAAGGCAAACATGATACCTTTTTCTTGGTTGTGATGAGAAAATGAGAAAACTCATTTTAAAAACTCCCAAAATTTCATCTCTCCTGCTTGTTCTCTAACTCAGATGGTATCTAAGCTCATACCTCATCTGATGCTACCTACTAGATTGTGTGATTCTTAAACTCTAGTAATTTTTTACTGTGGAGACCAGTGAAATGAGTCTGTGTCAGCTAATTGGCACTTGATACATGATACATATTTCTTAAGCCCTCTTTCTCTTTAATGCATAACACACAAAGTGACCTTCTTTAGAGTCAGAAAGAAAAAAAATCTAAATAATGGTATTCAATTCATATTTCCAGACTGCATCTCTCGTTAGTCTTCTGTGACCTAGTTCTCTTGCTATTTGTTTAAAGACACTAATGAGAATTTGAAATGAGACAGAGGGTTTTATCCATAATAAACTAACCTATTTTCAGAGCATATCTGTAAAAAGCAAACTGTCTTATTGTAGACTAAAAAAAAATGGAATGAACTGTAAATTGCTTAGTTTGTCTCCTCAAGCCAAATGTATTTTCTATCACCTTCAATGTTTTGACTTTTTAATGCCAAAAAAAAAAAAAGAGAGAGGGTAATATGCTAAAAAGATCAAAGCTTAGAACCCTAATAAAGTTAACAGGGTCCATTCTTGGAATTGTATTCATTATTGCTACCAGAGTAACAAATCTATTTAAGTCAATGGAGATGGCCTATGGGAATTGAAAGAAAATTTAGTCCTTAAGCCTTTCATGGAAGAACAATAATGAAAACTATGGGGAACTTCTTGCAGTGACACATTAATAGACTTTTTTTTTCATTTCTATTTTTATCAAATATACCTGTAAGCATTATGAAGTTGTCACTGGCAAAGCAACGACTTCATAAGACTCAATGTTTTGGATATTTTGGCTCTGGATATTGGATTTGGATACAGGAAAGCAATGTAATATTCACTGTATAGAAAGTATTTTATCAGACAGATTCTGGAGGAAACAGAGGAAACCTAACGTCTAGGTGTTACATGTCAGATAACAAAAATGCTTCAGCAATATTTGGGTTTTTTATATTCCCACCACAAAACTCCCTGAGTTGATATAGTTTTGATGTATGCATTTCTACTTTTCTTTTCACCTGAGTTCTAATGCCGTCATCACTTTATTCCTCATAAATTGGGAAAAAAAAAATCTAGATTATGTTTCTTATTTCCTGAAGTCTCATCAGATTTGTAGCCAAGACATTCTAGATGATGCATGTTTAATTTGGTACACTGCTTTTACTTTCCTCTATTAAGACCAGTACATAGATGCAACACAGAAAAACAACCCTCAGTGAAATCAGGAAATGCTTTGGGTTGGAAGGGACCTTTAGAGGCCATTTAGTCCAACCCCCCTGCAATGAGAAGGGATATCTGTAACTAGATCAGGTTTTGCTCAGAGCCTAGTCCAAAGTAACCTTGAATGTATCCAGGGATGAGGCACCCACCCCCATCTCTGGTCAACCTATGCCGGTGTTTTACCACTCCCACCATAAAAAATTCCTTCCTCATGTCCAATTATATTTACCCTCTTTTAATTTAAAACCCCTACTCTTTGTCCTATTACTACATGCCCTGCCAAAAAGTCTGCTCCATCTTTCTTATAAGTCCCCTTAAAGTACCAAAAGGTTGCAGTAAGGTCTCCTTGAAACTTCTCCAGGCTGAACCTCAGTTTTCTCAGTCTGTCTTCACAGGAGCGGTGATCCAGCCCGCTGACCATTTTTGTGTCTGGATCTGCTCTAGCAAATTCGTGTTCTTCTTGTACTGAAGGTCACATAGCTGGACACAATTCTCCAGGTGGGATCTCACCAGAGCAGAGTAGAGGGGCAGAATCATCTCAAATTCATTCCCAGATTGAAATGTTTCTTTCATGTGTCTGTGCTGCCTGTGCCAGGATGGGCCCTTTCAGTACAGCTAATGCTAATGCACCTGAGCCTGTTTTGCCAGCTCTTGAGAAAAATGTCTCAGTGTTGGAAACAACAGCTGAACATTGGCCTGTTACATAAGAAGATATCCATACTCAGAGGTGTTGTTTTAATTTTCTACATGGTAAATAGGCTTAAGAATGTAGGTGAAATAATTTTTGAATATATTTTTAGTATTTGTGTTAGATTAAGGACAGAAACAAATCTGTGCAGGATGGTCTACCCGCTTTGAGAAAATAAGAAAATTTAAAGGTTATTTACTTGATTTTCCGTAGTGAAAAGTTCTCTATTTGAGTTTGTATTAGCTACTTCAAAAAAAAGGAGAGGAGAAGCCAGTTGTTTTTAAATGAGGCATAGGAAAAAGATGACAGGGAAGGGTATCTAGGACCCTTCTGAATTTATGAGCATGATCTCTTCCACTGGTCTGGAACACCAGAGCTCTTAAACCTGAGTGCCTAATTTTTTAACAGTTAAACAGTTCTATAAATCTTCCCTGATTTACAAGTTGTTTGTTTGTTTTGTTTTTCTGTGTTAACATTGTTAATTACCAGAATTTCATTTACAGTTGGGGAAAAGGGATTATGAAACTGTAGATCTCTGTACATTGAATATTAGTTTAACCTGTAATTATTATGATAGCAAGGAGCTATCTAATAGTGTATGAACAATTGATTATATGGATTTTATATGTCTGTTTTCTTCACCTTGGTTTTTATCTGAAACACCCACAGTTTAACATGTGAGATCTTCTCTAGAGAAAATAGGTTTCTGACAGTATATTATTCAATTTTCTTTGAACACAGAAATATTTTTATGAACAGCAGATTGTAGAAGTAAGCATTCTGTCACTTACATTTGTTCAACATTGTGATTTTTACATGGATAAAAAAAGATTAAAAGAAAAATTATAGCTCATGGTGAGCTGCTATTCAGTAAGAAATAACTTCATGGACACATTACTGTTGTCGTCCTATATATGATATATGAATTAATAAGGTCTTCAAATACATAGGTTTGTGTTTATTTTTTTTAAAGTCTCAAATTTCAAATTAAAAACAAAACTGACATTGTATTTTAAAGTTTTGTTGTTTTTTTTTAATTTTATTTTTTCCCCTGAGGATGATATTTTAATAAACTAGAAATTGCATTTTTTTCTCTATGGAGTCCCCAAAGAAATTTGGTTCATCTGGTCCTATTGCAGTTAGCATATGGTGATACTTCTTACCCAAAAGGTGATATCAGAAGTTGTTCTTTAATTAGAGAATCTGAGGAAACAAAGTACTCTGAATGCTTGCAGTGCAATCTTCTGCACTAGAGCAGTTCTTACAATGTTTTACAATGCAAACATTTTTTTTTTATTCTTCTAAAGCTGTAGTATGTGCAAATAAAGTTCTTCTGCATCAGTGTTGGTCAGATCAGGCAGGGATTAGTCACCTCAGATCAGGAATAATTATATGTTTAACCACTTCCATTCAGTCCATGGACTTAGCTTTGAGATAATAAACTGCAGCCAATGTGGTTTTCTTTACTGGAACTATTTTTTTTTTTTTTAGAATGCATACTAAGAAAACATTTTGCCTTTAATTTACTTTTTGGGTGAATAAATTATAAATAATCGTCTGTAAATTGAAGTTAGATGATTTAATGCAATTTTCTTACTCAACAAAGTTACCCATGTTACCCTTGCTATACTAACATGGTAAAATCATTTCGAGGATTTGCTACTATCCTGATCTCTACAGTAAAGGAAATTCTGTGTATCAATAAATTTTAAAACTGCAAGTCTCCCTAAAATTGGAATTCTTGTGATAACAATTTTAAATTTCTTTTTCAATGGAGGAAATACTTCTGCAAGCTCTTTACTTCATATCAAATAGCTTTCAGTGATGATCTGCACCACTGACAAATGAAATGTAATACTTTGCCATAAATGAGCAGAAAAGACATTAGCTGTAGACAGGGAGTAATTTTGATGACAGTTCTGAAGAAAACAACAACAGAAGTAATTACAGCAGATTGATCTGAAGCAAAAAATATTCCAGGCATCAGTGTGTGCTAATACTCAAAATTTAAATAATTTTAGACCTTTGGATGGATACTGTCTCTAAACTTTGGGTTTTGTTGGCTTGGGGTTTGTTTTGTTTTGTTTTGTTTTGGGTTTTTTTGTTGTTGTTGGTTTTTGTTTGTTTGTTTGTTTTTTCAACCACAGAATGAGTTTGTACAGATAAAAAGCGCTTTTTTTAATTTGGCATTATGATGCTGTATGAGGAATCCCGAAGAGCTAATGACTAAACCTACAGTAAATGATCCAGACCTTGAATACCTTCTGCTCTGTAGCTGAAATCTCTGAAAATTAGTTCTAGGTGCAGCCTCTCAGACTACCATCCTGGTGCCACTCCTGAAACTAAGAGGTCTTTAATTCTAAATCTTCAGGCAAAATTGATCCTTCAGTATTGATACTTTCAAACATCCTCTGAAAAAATTATGCCCACAATGTTATGGTGATTTGTTAGATCCCAAAAATTATTGATGACATTTTATATTCTGTAAAGCCAGAGATACAAAAAATTTGCAGGTGCATTATCTTTTCTTCTAGACACAGAAAGCATAACTGGAATATCCAAAGAGGTTGCCACAATGCACAATCCTTCATCTTTGTTTTTCCTCTGTAGCTTAGTCTTTCACTCACATCAATAGTTTGCTGCAGACAGAGATCTCTTTAATAAAGTTGACATTCCTCCTGGCAGGTTTCTGTGCTGTAGCTCTTCTACACAGGGATACCTATCATGCAATTCAACAATTTCAGTTACATGAAGTCCCCCAGACCAGGAAAATTTGCTCTTGAAGCTGGAGCATGCTACTGGTGATTAGATGCCTCCCCTTCAAAGGAGGATTAGGTGATTAATGGCTCTTCATTGCTAATTCTCTGCTGGTTGTCTCAAATTCTCTCTTAGCATCTTTCTGGGTATTCAATCCAATATGCAGGCTAAATGACCAAAAGAAAATGTGATTGCAGAGGGGTTTAAGGATTCAGGCATATGCTAATCCATCATTATCATAAAGTTAAAGAAGAAAATAACAAAATCCTGGCAGCAACAAAAATAGTTGTAGATAAATAAGGACATGTTCTGATGTACTATTAACTTCTGCTAATGAACCTATATACCCAGATACACTTTTTCAGCTTTTTTTTCCAGAGTATTCACAGTGCTGATGCTTATAACAAAGTTTAAATGATAGTACGAAGCCTGTGGTAAATCAGAAAATAGTATCTTCATGACAACGTAGGTTCAATTTACAGTTTTGAGATTATTTATCAAGTATGCTTATGTGTGATCTTCCATTTATGTTTGCTTTGGCTTTTAGCTCCAGACCAGCCTGTCTGAACCCATGACTTTATCCAAGTCAATCTCACTTCCTCGTAGTGCATATTGGCATCACATCACCCGGCAGAACAGCGTTGGAGAAATCTACAGTTTACAAGGCAAGTTGCTTATAATGCCATATCCATTAGCTTCTTTCCATTTCACCAGAATTCATGCAAATTGCCTTTTCTTTGGTTATTTTCTCTCCATTTCATTTTATCAATTGTCAGGAACCTCAGCAGGATTCCCAAATTTACATAAAACAGGTTTCTTTTAGTCATTTTGTAAACTAATGGTGAAAATTATTTCCAGAATCACCACATAAAGCTGAATAGACAATTTGGCTCAATGTAGCTTCTCGGTAGCTAATGAACATCAGGTTGTTTTAGTATTTTCTTCCAATAAGATGGGGCAAGTATTTGGGCAACCTCAGGGTGCCAAATTAAATCTACATAAAGTGACTATATGAGTTGCAAGATTAAAACAAAGTAATTCTAAGAATAAGAGCTATTCTTGGTAAATTTGCTTGGTAAATCATATATTTGAACTCTTGACTCAACTATATTATAGGCCATATATCTTCTAGCTATGGTATTCTTTCATATGTTTAGATTTGCTTAAGCCTTTAAATGCTATAATTAACATAACTTGATGATGGTGATTCACTGCTCTTAAGCTGAAATTGGTTTGTATCTTTTAGGAAACTGAAATTATTGTTACATTTAAAATGTATACTTTTTAAAAATAGCCTCTCAAATATCTGTCTCTGTATTACTTCTGAAGACCTTAAGGATTTTGTTTCTCTTCTCTCTTAATAATCTGTTTTCATACGCAATTTACATTTAGATAGGAAGTTAGAAACTGCTCACAAACAACAGTACCCAAAGCAAGGAAACAGTACAAGTTTTCATGAAAGTAAGTGAAATGCAGTATATAGATGAAAGACATTAAATGTTTTGTTTTGTAAATTATTGCATAAACCAGCAGGTGATCTGTGAATTCAGTGAGTGGGTGACTTGTTGAAGTGTACAGCATTTGTTTGCTATCATCCCCCCTACAGCAAAGACAAAGTTAATTTTTAATCATGTAAAAATCTTACATTTAAATACCAGTAATTGAAAAAAGAAAATAATCTTCCAGTAGTTTATGTTTGTGAAAAAAATCGTACTTGTACATCACCTTAAAACTATTCATCATATCACGGGTATTTTTTCATGGACACGATAAGAATGCAAAAAAAGTTCATTTGTAGAGATGTTAGAATTCCTTTTCTTGTGTTCTTGTTATGTCTTTTCTTCATCAGCAAAATAGTAAATGTGTTATATTCACTCTCTTCAATCTTTTCTTTCTTATAAATGGCCTTCAAAATAAAGGAAAGCAAAAGTTTATATAAAAAGTAATAGTTTAAGTATCTATACCACCTATCTCTGCAGGATTCAATATACTGGAATATTATTAAAAATGCAAGAATTTTGCTTTCTGGAAGTATGCTGATCTTATTCACGCTTCTGCTGAAACATGGAACTAATAAATATTTCAGAACTTAAGATTTTCACTTCTCCACATGTACTATGATGACTGAAACTTGAGAAAGTGTAGTTGATTTCAGGAGAAACTAATTTAGTCTTACCAGTGGACTAAGAAATGCATCCAGAGGACTCTGGTTGCAAAACTTTTCCATGTGAGAATGCTATTCATTATCTGTAATGAACATCTCTTTGAACCTTCTGCTGCAATTACTAATTAAAAGCAATGCGTTTGCACAGAAAGTGAAGAGAGTGCAAAGTACACCTTTTCCTCCTAATACATTGTCATACTGATAGTCTTTCCACTGCAGGGTTGTCAAAGCATCAGCCCACAGGAGCTTCATAGATGTGGGTGGAAGGTGGGTAGCAAGAAAGCAGATTGCAGCACCACTTCAACCTTCACCTTAGTAGAGCAGCCAGCTGAGAGGAGCTGTTGCAGAGGGAAGAATCACTTTCTGCTGCTGTAATCACTTTCTGCTACTCTGAGTTCTAAAGGTATATTATACCTTCAGAGAGAAGACATGTTCTTTAGAGAATAATCCATCAAACTTCATTCTGCCTTTCATGGGTATTTATGACAAAGCTTTGTACATTCAAGAAACAAATTTGAGAATTCCCCACATACCTCTAAATATCTCACAACCTCTAGAATGAAATAACTGGAGTGATGTCTACCTATATTCAGATGACTGTCAATATCAGTAAAGTAGTAACCAAGCTCACTGTTAAGTACAAATGTTTCCATAGTGGCAATTATTTCAAACTTGCACTCTGAAGTGACTAGAATTTAATTAATAACAGCTGGTGTTGTACAAGGAGAAATGAATATGTGCACATACTACCTTAGATAAATTGGCTCTTTGGGAGTTATTTAGCAGTCAAATTTAACTTAATTAGTAGTGTGAATTGATCTGATAATGAATATGCTGTGAAGTAAGTAGGTGGGGGGCTTTGTGATTTTTGTTTTTTCAAAGTTTACATTTCAGATGAGGAAAGGCAATTCAATAAATGGGAATTGGGTTTATCACCCTTCATTAGCCCATGAAAATACTTACATGTAAAGACCTGTAGATATTAATATGCAGAATAATAGTCCTAAAGGAACACAGGTTGCACGAAATATCTTAAAATGAGATGAGCTAGTTTCTATTGATAATCCAAATATTGCCATTAATTACAGTTCAGAAATTAAATAGTGTCCTTAGATATTTTTTATCAAAATTAGTTTAACTAACAAAGAAAAAAAGAGAAAAAACAATACACCGTTTTTGTGCATACATGAGTATTACGTAAATTAATTGCATATGATGTAAATAAATAATAGACTGCTCTAAAAAAAATTTGAGCCCAACAAAAGATAAACATTTATTGCTATGTTATGCTTCCCTATACATCAAGAGCTACAATATAATGAAAATTAGAAGCTAAGACTAACCTTATTAATTGAAATCATGATTTAGAAGGAAAAAATACAAGTATGGAAAGTATAAAAAAATATAAGCATGCAAAGAAAAATACCCTGTATGTTTCCTTATAATTAATTGTTTATTGTTTATACCTGGTGTAAAATTTAGCACTGCTACAAAAGATACTAAAAATTGACAAACAAAGCACACTTCTTATACAATGAAAGATATTAAAGAGAATTAGTCTATTTTTGTTTGGTTTTGATTT
Source organism: Climacteris rufus (assembly GCA_013398175.1). Classification (NCBI taxonomy): domain Eukaryota; kingdom Metazoa; phylum Chordata; class Aves; order Passeriformes; family Climacteridae; genus Climacteris; species Climacteris rufus. Next base: position 415,664 of record VZRZ01002841.1, read on the forward strand.
TGCATCTAGCGCTTTCAATTTGCTTAGAATGAAAAAAAGGATTGCAGACTGAATTTTCAGATGTCTGAAGAAATCTAGTTCTAGCCCTCTAGAGTTTGGATGGTACAAGTGTTAAACACAGTCAGTTTGTACATTATTATACAAATAAGGTGAAATAAAATTTTGGTATTGAAACATTCATTACCTTTTTGAATTACAGTTATTGAAATCCCTGAGGAAATTATGTTCAGAAATCTAATTACAACCTGGACTTTCTCCAATAAATTCAAAATTAAGAAACACTTTCTGTCACTCCTGTTGTGTTTGGTCTGGTTTGTACTTATGTTTTGGACTTCGGTTTTGCTTTCTGTACTCAAAATAATGAACACCTACCCACAAAAGAAATCCTGTTCATTTCTGTGAGAGTACTCATGTGAAGGAGCATATATTTGTGTAAGAATTACACCAGTGACATCTTACATGTTTCCTCCAAAAAGAGAACACTAATTTTTTTTTTTTCACAGTAAATGGCTCATTACAATTTGCTTATAACAAATGTCTATTTGCTCTATCACAAATACTTACCACATTTTGTAGTAAACCCATATCAAAGTAATAAAATTGCACAGAAAAATACTAAGAAGCCTGCTAAGAGCTAGAGTCACATTTTTAAACTTAGTGAGAAATTCTGAGAAATAAAACTCATCTTCAGTGAGATAGGACTTAAACTTTTAAGCACACGCCAAAACCAAAACATGATCGAAATAGAAAACAGCTTTGATGAAGTTTGTAGGAATTTTGCTGTTGATCTACAATTGCGTTTTGTACTTCACAATAAAGATGCAAGAAATATGAAGCTGGTTTTGCAAACCAAAACAGAGGGAAGCTCTGGCTCCTCTTTGGACTTGGTAAGCAAGCCTGCATTACACCTTGTCTTTTGTCCTTGTTAGATGACGACTCACTCTTCTCTATTTTTTTTTAATATTTTTTAATTAGGTTAACATGTAGTGTTAATCTGGTCAGCTAAAAGGTGTTGTACATAGAAGGGAGATGAAGTCATATACAAAAAATTTTGCCCACCTACATAGTTTTCCAGTCTTTTCAAAGTAGAAACTCTGATATGTCACTAAAAAATATCAGAGAATATTCAAGTTGCTAAATATTTAGAGGGGCTTGAATCATCCTGTTCAACCCTCCTTAAGTTAATCCTGCAGAAAATTCTGATGTAGGCTGCTGCAGTTTTCTGCAAATTAAAGTATGTAAAATGAATGGGAGAACATTCGTCATTTTGGCATCTCCTTTGTTTGTTCATATGCCCAGCAATACAGTACAGAATCCATTTCCCCATCTAATCTTGGTGTCTGAACAATGTGAATAACATAAAATGTTAGAATATATCTGTTATATAAACCTGATCTCTCAGTAATTTTTCACTAAGTGTCTACCAGCGGCTAAAGCTGAAATGCTTTATAACCTTCCACATTCCCATTTCCTTTGCTGAATCTCATCAGGACTTTCACATTAGTAAATGAAGCCTATAAAATTTGAGATATGGCTAGAGGACACCTGAAACAAGATACTTACTGAGTAGAATCTGCATAAGAGCTACATTATTTTAAATGACTGTATTGCGTGGCTTCTCAAGTCTTAAGTGGTAGATTTGATCCTTTCCTTTAGAGCTTTGCATTTCTGTGTAAAGTAGTGCCTCACTAGAGTGATTTTAAAACAGCATATTGGCAGTGGGAAGTGTCTTACTGAGAAACTTGTAAAGAACTTCATTTTGTTCAACAGTGATTGCTGCTGCTAACTAAGAGCGTTACTGACAAGCTCTAAACAGTATCTTGACATATTCCCATTCATTCTGATAAATCATTGCTGAGTTAAGAGGTTGTTGCAATTGTGAGCCATAAAAAATAGGGGGAGGTAGAAAGCCAAAAAAGATTGATAAAGCATATTTCATTGTCAAATTCAGTTCTGATTTCATTTAAACCCAATATTTTGGTGCCCTTTCTCTCAGGAGATGATCCTTCAGTGAGATCACTTGTCAATGGGGCTGTTCTGTGCTAGACCAAAAAGTCTAGCATAGTAGAAATCACTGTGGTCTCCATTTATAACTGAAAGCCCAAATAATGTAAAGAGAGCAATTAAATATTGGCTGGTTGCCTCTTCTCCCCTCCAAAAACTGACTAGTGTATGTACTTCAGTGCAAACTACACAGATTCTTAGCTATAAATCTCTTTTTATGTCTTAGCTTAATGACTTCACAAATACGTGATGACAATAGCTTCTCACTCAGTGTGAGAAGCAAATCGAGCTTTTAGTAAGATTTCTAATAAGTGACACCAGGAATCTTTACTCTGAGTTTGCCTAAGACTCACTACAGTTATGCTACAGTCATTTGATCTCTCTACTGTATTGTAAAATTCAAGGACCCGTAGTGTATCGTGATAGCTGTAGTTCAGTCAAAGAATGTGTGTACTGCAAGAAAAGGCATACCCAGCTCCATGGATGCTTTCATCTGGTACTGGGTTGTCTGAAGAAGGAAGGTTTGAGACATTATATCAGAGAGAAAATTGAAATCCTTGTCAAAGATCAATTTTGTGAAAACTGCATTTTGCTACTAAATTGTTTCGCCAATAAATCTGGACTGCTTTAGCTATGACTATCTGATTTTGTGTTAAATATATTATCACAGTTTGAATCAAGAAGATTGTCAGCTCGTTTTTGTAATTTCAAACAAATTGAAATATTTCTGTGCTGGCAAACCACTCAAATTATTACTCAAAATCAGGGATGATTAAACTCCTTTAAGACAATTTGGGGTGAGGGGAAACCTGCACATTTGCGAAAAAAGAAATACCCTGGCAAAAAGATGTTTTCTTCAGTTTTTCTTTGCAGGAGCTGGTTATACTTCTTTTTCTTTCATTAATTATTTTTACATAAAGCAAAAAAAATATTAAAATTGACTCTTCAATAGAATTTATTAATAAAATGTTTTATAAACCAGAAACAATGTAAATTTGAAAATAGGCTGTGTAACAAGAAGAATGGGGGATTATTAAGAATACCTGCTTTGACAGCAGCAACAAGGAAAGAATCCAAGCCCAAGTGCATGTCAAGTTCAATTGATTGTGCTCTACTTCCAGTGGAATAAAGATTCCTCCTTCACGTTCTAAACTTTATGACATAAAGGAGGATCATATAAATGTATATTTAGCAGCTGGCCTAAAGTGAGATAACATTAACCTAACTGACGGTTGTTTGGTTATTATGAAGTTTAAAATTAGAAGGGCCACCTTAAGATCTCAAATACACTACCCTTAAGTTTCCATATGATTTTCTTTTACATGTATCTCACTTTACGAATATGCAAGAAAATTATGGTGGTAATATTTGTGGCACATGGCATATGGTCTGTTGCTAGTACAAACCATTATTTCAAGCACAGTGGACACCCTACTCAGTGTGTTCAGTTTAATCGAGCCATAAGAATATGTTCTTTATAACTCCATGGTGAATTTCAGCTGTGCAGAACTGATTAAAAAATCATAGTATAATTCAGTAGAGAAAAAAAAAATCTTAGAATGTCTTTCATTCTCTATTTGTTCAAAAAAGCCTTTTCATCTTGGTGAATTTTTATATCCTGCCAACTTTTTATTTGATCAAAATGATATGTTGTAAGAAACTAAGATAAATTTCACAGAAGTAAGAACTATGAATAACAAAGGAAATGTCCTCCCAATGCAGAGTTAGCAAGATTTCACCAAAGTAAAAGTTCATCTTTTCCAAAACTAAAGTCTGCAATTCTGTGTTTGAATACTAGAAGCACGTTTGCTGTTTAGCTGCTGGATACTTGTTTACCCTTCAAAATTCTTTGAAGATGCCTTTTGGGAAATGATTTTAATGAAAGGTTCATTGCCCCAAATTTAAGAACAAATTAAATATTCTGTAATAAAGCTATATGGAACAAAAAAAAATACAGTATCAGATTGGGAGAGAGATAAGAGAGAAAGCTGCATGCTCTGGAATTTACATGATAAATATCAAAGCAGATAGAGGATAAAATTATAGGTTCTTCCTACTCTCTTTAATGACTCAGTTATTTATGTTACTGTTGGTAGGTCAAGTTTACATGCACAGGGACTGTACCAAGGTTGTTTTCTCTGACCTGGTAGTGCATGTGACATAACATGGCATGGGTGATTGTGTTCCCAGCAGTGTCCTGTCTCCTCCAGTGTGCAGTAATGCAACCCCTCAGCCCAGCACAATGAAGTGATGGAAAACCAGTAGCCTGTGGTGATGAGGCACAGCTTGTTGCCCAATGCCAGTGAGGCTGTTCTGCCCTGGGTGTGTTGATTAAGAAACTAAGGATGCATCTTCTGTCACTTGTCTTCCTTGTACTTTCATCTTCACTTAGGATAGAAAGCAGGGTCTTGTCTAACCCATCTCTGTTTCTGGGGATGGGCAGTCCTTAGTGGGGACTGACACTGTAGGTACTAAGTTTCCTTTTTCCATAGGTACTAAGTTTCCTTTTTCCTCTCCAAACTCTGTTGAGTCCAATAAAGCCACTGCAGGATGTTCCAAAACTGCTTCATATAAACTGAATAGGTGCCACTTGCTTATAGTCATTATCATGTACTCATGGTAAAGCATCTACTTTCTGAGAACTGTGCAAAGCTGTGTTTTCACACAGCTGAAGAAGACATGGCTAGTTAGTTATAGCTATACCATGTTTCATCTTCCCTGGATGAAATATAATTAAAATAGGATTTTTATCAACTGTTTGGTTTCAGCTTCCAAGAAAAATACTCCTCTGCTGGTTTGCAAAACTCCTCATTGTTTTTGCATTTCACTAATTAAGCATTGAAACACTAACAGTTTTATTATTTTCTGTACTGAGATTCTGTAAAGTTGTCGTTACTGGCTATGGTTCTCCCCCATGGAAGTTAGTGAAAACCATATGAAGCAAGTTTTCATTTTTACCTCATTTTGCCACTTTTCCACACATCTTTATAAATAGATTACAATAACAAAATCTCTTCTTCTTAAATGCTTATACACACATGCCAGAGTAGAACCAGGCATGTCTCCATATGCTTGCCTACCATTTTGCTAAAATAGTGGTCAGTTTTGTTTTTTTAGTAAGATTTCTACATGCTATGTTATGGTGTCTAATGGAAGGTTGTCAGATTTCCTGGTTTCTTGATCCGGGACTGATGGCATCAAACCAGAAATGCAGGTACCCAAATGTGCTTTCTATCTACTCTTTTCATATGTGGACATCCTGTGTTTTGGGAATATTCAAGAGTAATGCTGTTGCTGAAAATATGGTTCAGAGTCGGTTTACATAACGCGTTGAACCTTTTAATTTGAAAAATCCTATTCTCATTGTAATTGCTACAAATGCAGCATCAACTTAGATGATTGATTATTGACAGATTGTGACCACTTACTTTTATCTATTATTACTGTTATACTGTTCCAGGATGTCTCAGCAGGTTTGCAGGGCTTCTGTTTGTGATATGAAAGTCCTATCATCGCCAAACATTTGATGTCACAGGCATTTTATGATGGAAAAGATAGCCTGTTCTGGGTTGAGAAATGGAAATGTGTTTCATTCAGTCTTGTCAACTGTCTCATTATTCCCCATTCATCAGGGCAGGTATTTAACTCTGAGATACAGCTCAGCAGTTTTTCATTCTTTTCATGCCTCTTATGGAAACACTTGCCTCTGATCAAACACACACATTTTGGTTTAGATGTCTGTTTCTGAAGAGTCTTGTTTTTCTCCTGTCACCATGTATCAACTAAGATAATCCATTTTTAACAAACAAATGGAGGGAAGGGTGGGGAACAGGGTCATGGGCAGCAAATGCCAGACATTATCTATACCAGTGTGTGATTCTTCCCTCCTAATATATACTGGCTTCCAGGCACTAGTAATGCCTTTTGACTCTCTAGGATACCGATGAGAAGGTTTCTTCTCAATGCCTGTGGCTGCAAAATTCTTTCAACTTCTAGGCCATAGATCTTTTCACCTAGTGTAAGAATGAGGAAAAGGGAATTTTCTTGAGCTTCTATCGTTTTGTACCTGATTTTCTGACCAGCATTTCAAAGCAGAGAACTACTTCTCCATCTTATGCTCATGGATTGGACCAGCACCAAGATGTCTTAGGAATGAAGAAATGTAAAGAACAACTCAAGATGCCTCTTTACATACTCTTATTACTTAGTTGTACTTCAAACCTTGTATAGAACTGTAGGAATAAGCCAGATATTTTTCATTGATGTATATTGTACAATAAAACACCAAAGAGAGGGACGATTTAAGCTGCTATCTTCGGTGTGACTCGTTTTTTCGTTATGTTGCCATAAATAGGAATGTTGCCAGGGACATGGATGACATGCTAGTGCGTAACTACTATGAAATGGGAGAATGCACAGAAAATTTGAATAGTATCATTGCAATGAATAGAAGATGCTTACTCATTTTGTTTATTTAAATATTGAAAACCATGCAAGATGTAAAAGAATACCTTCCTAACTAGGCAAGAAAGAGAAGTTAATTTGTTGTTAAGGCATTGGTCCTTAGCTGTTGCAAGTCATCCTTGCTCATGAAAAAAAACAACCGAATTCTGCTGACTAACAAGATGAAAACTTATCTTTATAACTCATGTCCACAATCACTTTAGCATAAACAGAACCCCCACTTCTGAGCATTTCTTCAGAGGCCCATGTAATTATGTAGAGCCTTTTTAACTGAAGTTAATATTTATTCTAATAGTTATGGATCTAGATTAATTTTATGTGATAAAGCATCTCCACATTTCCTTTGGCCTTAAAAATTATCCATATGAAAGACATTTCTTTATTTTTTTACTTGAATGTGGTTAGAGGGAAAAAAAAGAGACTAGCACTGCAACTGTGGAAGTGGTTAAATGGTTTAATAAAGTCTTCTCAGTACCATCACACAGCATGAAATTGTCCCAACACATATACAATGTTTCATTATAGTTTAATACCTACAGAATGGTCCATACTTTACACTGTCAGTAAAGCAATATTCCACCTCAACAGTAGGGGAGTTGTGATGTCCTTATCTCCCTTAAAACAGCCCCTAGTCAGTAGGAGCTCTAACGCCAAGGTTGCTGCTTAAAGCTATTTTTCATCCTGAAGTGATAGATAGAATCAGCTTTGAACCCTATTTTTGCTGACCTCAGAGCAGCAAATTACCTTACTCTGAGAGGCAGCATGACTCATCCACTGTCTGACTGCACAGCATTTGCAGTTTTCACCTACCTGGGAAAGAATCACTGAAATCTGAAAATTATTGTGACATGTCTCATCTAACAACCAAACACTGTTCTCCAACCATGACGCCAGAGTTTATGTACAAACTGTGTGAAATTTGTTGTTTCTTGAAGTGGCCACTGAAGCCATTAACCCAGAGTTATTTTTCAGAGATTTTTTCCTGGGAGAAAATTACTCAATATTATTTCATAGTATCTTGTATGAAATGGAAATACTTATATGCATTTTGCTGACATGTATGTACTTAGAGGACTTTGTTTTTTCCAGATGGTTACAGTAAGTGGGTTTTTTTGTCTGGAGCTTTACTAACAGAAACTGAATACCAAACTCATGGATATGAGTGTATCATCTTATTCAAAAATTTTAACAGGATTTTTAAACCTTGAAAAAGTTTACAAAAATATTATGTAGATCAAAATTAAATATATAATCATATATGAGATTTTAGTTTTATATGTTATCACACATCACTTTTGGATGCATTATTGTAACACAGATGTTATTTCAATGTGAAATTTCTTCTAAACTGTATAGCTAAATACGTCCAATTGTGCTAGAACCTGAATATACACATTATATGTATTGTAAATTATATAGTTGGTTCTAAATAGCTGCAAACTTAAATGACTCACATCCAGGGGTTTTTCCTTACAGAAGTGCGTATTGGATAAAAAATATTATTCAGTCAAAATTGGACTTAAGTAGAAATCCATGTAACCTATCATATTATCACATATATTAATTTATGTAAAGCATATGGCCATGTACAGCATCTTGTAAATCTCCTGTAGCAGCGCACTTGGCAGAAGCTGCTGCTTTTGAGCTTCAGGTTTTGGTGGGAAGAAAGCCAAGGCAATGCCCTCAATCTTCTTCCTCCAATATCTGAACCCTCTACCTGAGCTGTGGTAAAATCCCATATTGCTCTTGTGTTACCTGTATTCATACCTTAGATCCCATATATGGCTATGCCCTGGAACGCTCTCCCCTCCACTGGTCACTTTGACCTACACGGTTTCCCATTGGATGTTTCCTGGTCCCACCTCTCTTGAAAAGAGCCCTGCAGGGCTTCCCTGGTCTCTTTCTTCTGGGTTACCCCAGCCGCTTGGATATCTCTGGACTCACTTCCTGGACCCTCAGAACGCAACACGGATTCACAATAAATTGGCTGTTATCCCAGAGAAGAGCCCTCTGTGTAGCTTTTTATTCTCATCGGTGCTAGTACACCATGTCTGGGGAAACTCTTGTTCTAGAGGAGCCAGCAGAAACAGGTTATCTGCGGTAGCTAGAACTCTGTCCTTTGGGAGAGTTGCAACTCATCCCAGCAGGAATTCCGCTCGCATAAAGGTGCTGTCGCTACCTCGAGAGCATCCGGGTTAAGCGCCTTTAATCTCCTTACACTGTCTGTATGACACATTTGTCTTTTATGAGTTGCCAAATGTACATTATATTTCTGTTAAAATCTTTTCTCAATTCTTGTCTGTGTAACATTGTTTTAAATTCTCATTGATCATACGTGGATTTATTCCCTATTATTCAAATGTCTCTCATATACAAATAATTGGTGACAATTAGGTCCAGTATTCCTGATCATGTGGCAGAACAAAATGAGCTCAGATCCCAATCTGTTCTAGGACAGCATAGCTTTGCCAAAGAGACCTCCAAATGTTTTTGCTGAAGAGATACATATTTTTATTTCTATCCTACATAATATATCAAAAGTGTTTATTTCACCACAGTTATTATTCTGTACTTGTAAAATCTGACATAATAAATTCGATTGTTCATAGTTACCATTTTATTGTGCGAAAAGTACTTTTCATTTGAAACTTCTTGTCATTCTAAAGTTTCTTTTGCTTAGCAGATGTCTTGTTTTGTATCCCAAATTAGGACTAATTTTTTTTTTATGTTGGCATTATAGCTATGTGCAAAACAATATTGCTGGTGTTTCCTGTGCACTAAATCTAGTGTCTGTGAAAAGTACAATAGACACATTTACTGCCACATCATGACTGGAAGCTTCATTCCTAAGGACAGGCACTTCAGGCACAAAGACATAAAGACAGCTAGTAATCTGGATGGTCACAATGGAAGAATTATGGTTACTGCACTATTGCACCATTATACCAAACTGTAGATGCCTTTGACAAGTTTTCTATAAGGTGATAAGCAATTCAGGCCATTCATATTCACTAGGACCATCAGTACATAGTGAAGTGAAGGGCAAGAAGAAAGTCTGCTTAGCAGTCCATATCCAGTGGCATTAATGAGCATTGTTAAGTTGAAAGTTGAAAGTCTCCGTATCTTCAAGTTCTAATTCAGTGAAAGATCTTTGTGTCTGGTTTTTTCGTTTTTTTTTTTTTGCTTGCTCATTTGTAATAGAAGAAGAACCCCTGCATGGTTTTGATGCACTACTTAGAGATATAATTTATTATAAGTAGTAGCAGTCTTGATTATAATGTTGCCTTGTTTCCTTGTGATCATCTTGATGGATGGAATAGGCAGCAGTCAGTCCAGCTTGAAAGTGCCTACTGCTTGATAAGAAATGCCATGGCTCTGTGATTCTGAATGTTGAGCTGGGACATACTCACTAAAGTAGTTCACATTTTTTCAAAATATTTTGATAGTTTGTTTTTTGAAGGCAAACTTTATGGCAAATTAGGTGTCCTTTGGACATGCTATCAAATCTGGAGTTGTTCTCCAGTCACTGGCATAATGACAAGTTCAAGGCTAACAAACACCTTGCTATGTATTCTCACCTGCTCACTGTAAAAAAAGCTCATATTCTGAGGCCTAGATTCAGTCTGTGTGATCAAATGATGCATCTGTGCCTCTGGCAGCATGGCCCAAATCTCCACTTTGAATTTTTCTCCTTGCTGTGGCTACTGTGGGGCTCAGATTGGTGTTCAACAACTAGATCTCCAGCAGGGATGCAAGAGCTGACACACAAGTTTTGGGATAAAATTGTAATTGAATCCTGGCTCTGAAGCAGTCTAACATTTAAATTGGCCTGAATCAGTCAGTCTACCTTCCAGATGCAGATTATTCCTTCCTAAATATTGCAGGGGGTATGTTTCCTTAGGGCTCTGGAAGCTTTAAGTCCTTAAATAGAAGTCAGCACTGATACTGATATGATTATAGCAGTTCATGCAAGCTGAAGGTGTGACTCCTGGGAAAGCAGATAAGTGCCCTAAATTCACACCAGCTATGAGAATAGTGTTGGTACAGGAATACTTTAAATATTGCAAAAAAGTTCTCAGTCCTTCTGGAGAACGTGTGTCTCAGCAAAGGCCTTATAAAACAATGTGAGTATGTCCAGATACCCATATCTGTGGGGCTTTTTTTATAGACCATGTCCATAAACATCTGAATATTTTAAACATTTTGTGGGTTTTTTTTTTTTAATTACAGATTTCTTAATAATGTAACAGATAACTTTTTTTTTCTCAGTTCTTAAAACTTACACTGTGAAGAGGGATCACTGAACTGACACAGACAATAAAACAGTTTCTTGTATTATAGAAGAGACTGGTGGATATGTCCCATGGAAATTCTTTGGAATAGCGTGTTTATCCCAGATATTAGTTTTTTACCTCACTGAGAAACAGGATGATTTGGAAAAATATTGTATATAACCACCATTGTATTTTTATGTACATGATTCAGACAAAGGGTGTTAATCATTAAACATTACTAATGTTTGATTCTGAAATCAAGCAAAAACATATTATTTAATTTCTTACCATGATTCCTCAAGAAATGTTTAATATCAATTGTTTTGCTTTTTCATGTTTGCTACTAACACTCTTTCACTCAGTTTCGTCACTTTACTTGAAAATCTGTTTCAATTCAGGAAGCCAGAAGTAAACAGAAAATAGCTCAGATATCTTAGGTAGAGAGGGTGGAAGAGGATGGATGTTTTCTGAGATTCTTTTTCAGGAAAGATAACTTTTCAAAAAGAAAATAATCAGTTTTATATTGTGTTAGTTCCACTAAAGAAGTTGTGTGCCAGGATTTAAGCTTGTTTTAGATAACTGTTGTATTTTGACCGGAGAACTTCAATTTTGTTTTGAGCTTGAGCATTTTAGGAGAAAGAGGAAATGCACTAAACTCTTCCTGCTTCTGACTACTACTCACTTAAAAAAAATACGTTGTACTTACAGATGATCTTATAAATACTAAAAATGAATAACTTTACTCTTTGATCAAACTGTAGCAGAGCTATATTGTCTGTTATTTATTTGACCTAAAGGAAGAAGTGTATTTAATATCATAGACTCTTGTAATCCTACAGAAAATAAAGAGGGAAGAAGATGAGGTTCTATTTTACAGTGACTCAAAAAAAATGAAGCATCTTGTTGTCTGCCCTGAAATGTTAATAAAAGCACTGTAGTGACAATAATATAGCCTTTTTCAGGATGGAAGGAACAGAAACGTATGTTCTGCCTTCTGGCGAGAACAATGGTGAGGCATTTTGTCTGTCAAACCTGTCTGTATGTGCAATGCTTCTAGAAACGTAGAATCTGTGTACTGAAATATGGGAAACTGAATTTAACAATTCTACCAACCAAAGATCATAAAAATATTTTCTGTTTTCATGATGAAAACAGAAAACATATTCTGGATTATACATGTAGTTTTTAGGAAAAGGGAGAACATCGGCGATGTTCTTTATATACCCATTATCTAAATATTAAGTAGTTTTTTATGTGTGTATATGATACAGACGGTGCCGAAAGAAGAAATTGGCTTTTTAAAAATACTATTTAATAGCTCAATCTTGATAGAAGGATTTCCATATTAAAAACTATTCCTGGATTTATTCCAATAAATTAGAAGTTTAAATACAAATCATCCAAATTGTTTGGGAGACCTTACTTTATTGCCTTTATGTTATGAGAGAGTGGCCACAGATAATACCACATTTTCAAATATTTTGAGAAGCACAAACATTAAAATCCAATAATTTAGCACACTATCAACAGTCAGAAATTAAAATACTTTTCTAAAATGTTTTATTTTAGGGAAAAATATGCAGGCAAAGAGTGTGGTTTATGAGTATCACTCACTTGGTTGACCCAAATTTACATTAATTCATTTTACAAATAAAATTAATTTCATACATTATAAGAAAGCTTACTCAAAACTGCTTTTTAATTTTGAAAACTCGTGTGTAATATATGTTGACTCATAACCTTATTTTCTCACAGTGCATGCATAAACTAACTCAATTCTGCACCTATATTTGACTAGACTAATGTTATATTGCATCATTTTCTTGTTTGTTGAAATAAGAGAGTACACTTATGAATAACCTCTTATGTTTTCACTTTGATTTCATTCGCATTTTTCTATCTTGCATTTCTTCTAGCAACAACAATCAAAACCAATTTTGGACCTTTGTACAGATGGATTTACTTAATCTTTTGTTGGGATATTTTCTGGTGATAACCACTTTGTTATTTTCAGGATCGCATTTAGCATGCCAAGGAGATTAAGCACTATTATCAGACAAGAACAACTAACTGTGTCTGTGAACAAATTACCTTATCTGTAATCATTCTTAAAGAATTAGATCACATGCATAGGCTTTAGTGAACATCTGGATCATTAATCAGCTTTGGTTTAAATATTTTCATTATTTTATTTTCTACTTGAAATTTCCTAGCAAAATGGAGAAAAATCATACTGACCTCCGGCGTATCTGTATAGTCCTTACTATCAATTGAGACGTGGTCCACTATTCTATTCTGTAATTTTCGGGTAGTATAGATATAATACATTATAGAATTATAATTCTGTTCACTGTGTTAGCAAAGGCCATCACTGTGTCCAGGAAAATTCAGGCAAAAACAATGGCGTAAAAGAAGAAAAGACAAACCTTATAAATATCAAAGCATATTCAACCATTTTAAAGAGGAAATAGAAAAGTACTGCACTGAAAGACTCAGATGAAAGTGTGAATGAATGTGGGAATAGTCATTCTCATTTATGTACAAATTTTGTCTTAACATTTAGCCTTTTCTTCATACTAAGTATTATTTTTTGTTGTTCACATTGAATTGCCATACAAGAAATGGTTAATTATTTTACTTTATTTTCATTTCTGTCATTCTAAATATAAGTTTATAGTGAGATGATACAATATATTCCTAAATCTCATAAAATCATAACCTGTCATCAACATCTCTGAGGTTTCAGAGAGTACATATGATGAGAACAGTGATTTTTATGACACAGTCTCATATTGCTGAATTAGCTGAAACAAGTGCTTGAAACAGAGGCACACAGATTTTAACCAAAGGAGAGGGACATTCTCCACTCACAATGAGACAAGTAGATATGAGTTATTGCTAGAAAAAGGAACATTTTAACTGAAATTAGCAGAATACCTTCAAGAGGTACTCTAGTGTCAGTGTCCCATGCACAGTATGTAGCTATGGACTACAATGAAAGGACTCTGGGAGCTGTCTGTATTTATTGTCATTATTGTCACTGAATTGCAAAAAAAAGTATGTATCACTGCAAGAAAATATGTTTCTTGCCCTCAGGAGACTTCAGATTGTCTCTGAATGGAAAAAGGCCAGTATTAGGTTGTGCTTGAAATATGCTTACTTTGGGTGGAAATTCTGTGATTTTGGTGGAAATAAAAAGGAATGACCTCTACCACAGGTTGTAGAAGTGCAATGAGAGGAGCATTTGAAAATACAGCTTCAGTATAACTTCTCAGTCTATAGTTTATCTTATTACTTTTGCTAGCAATAGGGTAGATTATTCATTCTCATATTTAAGAGAGTTATATTTTTCTCAGAGATTTTATTTTCCTCCTCAGTACCTTAGATGGTCTCATTGCACTACTAGAGCTTTTCATTAATGACTATTAAATAAGTGTTAGCTGTTTCCTTTGCTCCCAACTGCTCATGAGGAAGGCAGGGTCCTAAAGTCTAAATAATGTCAAATGTCTAAGCCATCAAAACAATGTATGACACAGTTTCTAAAGGCTAACTTGGTAAAAATAATTGGCTTGTAGATCAAATGCCATTTTGTGGTCAGAAAGGATAACAGTTACAAGACTACTTAGGTGCATCCATATCACAGTTAAAGAAAAAGGTAAGTGACATAAATACTCTTCCAGACTCATCTTAATGCCACTAGGCACTATTCCTTTAAAGGAAAACAGGATTGGCTAAACCATGGGGAGGATCAGATTTTTTTGTGTGTAACTGTACACAAACATCACTGTTTACAGACCACAAATTAGACCTATTACATAGCAGTAGAAATACGACAGTGCAGCAGCTTCTGCAACTTCTACTTTAATTCAATATTAATCATTATTAATCAGACTAATTCATTAACTTGATTGGATTGGTCTGCCTAGAATGCTGAAAAAAATTGTGCTCATGTCTGCATACAAATCATTTTTTCTGTCTGCCCAAGAGCTGAACCCCCTTCCCAATGAAAAGAGGATGCTTCAAAGGAATGCTTTAGCACAAGGGCAATGTATTAGATAAGAAGAGTTAAGTTGTTCTCACTAAAATGTTGTGACAGAGGAGCAGAGTTTTTAGTGTTACTGGTCTAACAAAATTCCACCCAGACCATTCAGCTAATTGAAACAAGAGTATCTGTTGAGGTGGGCTGTGTTTCATATCTGTATGTATTTTCACTGTTCGGAAGAACTTTCCAATGTGCATCCTTATTCTTTTCTTCTTTTCTTTGACACTGTGATGGTCTAAAGTGCAGCACAAACTCCTTTTTCCTGAAGATATTATTTACTCTGTGTTTTTACATGAAAGCAAGCATTTCTTAGAGCAGGCTTATCATAGTTCTGCATGCAGTCCTGACAGTGGGAGAATGCTATTTCCTTAGCAATATCAAACCTACAACGCTGGGTTCCTTTTCCATCATTCTAGCATAACATCAGGGTGGAGACATTAATTTGCTGGTGAAACCAAGCTTTAGAAGTCTGAAAATTTCCAGGTTGTGAATCTAAATCCAAATGCATGGTTTGGGTTAAACTCAGAAAAACAGAGCATAAAATTGATAATTTTCATTCCTTAGCATGATATTGCTTTTTTAAGCTGTTATGAAGTTCTCCCATGCGTTGTTAAATGGGGGCTCTGTTTTATTCCCACACTATTAGCAGACAGTGTCACTGTTGTAACATTTTTTTTTTGTATGTGTAGCCATACGGTGCTCCTGGTGCAGTGTTATTCTAAGACAAAGTATGTAGGGGTGAAAACATCTATGCTATCATCCATTACTTTTCATTACATAACTCATTTTAATTGTTCTAATTCTTCTTATTCCTTGTTTAATGGTATAGTAAAAAATAAATATTATTATGCTGTCAGTCTGTATTTTTGTGCCTTATCTGATATCATACGGCCAAATTATAATTCATTATTAATACTGGAAAATGGTGTGTTTAAACATCCTCCTTATTAAATATACTTTCAGGCTTTTTAACATCTTTTTGGGAGAACGCATGATGGATGAATCTGCATATGATAATGCATCCTAGAAACATAAACACATTTTAAATTGGAATACTGTGCCATGTGACAAAAAAAGGGAACATTTTCTAGAACTTTTTTTTTTTAGTGTCTCTAACTAAACACAGTGTGGCTTCAGAGCCAGGGAGTCAAAATTTGCTGTTCGGTATAAAACACAATGGGATGATCTGAAAGTACTCTTGACATAGGGAGAAGTTGGAGCACAGAATCTGCTGTCTAAAAATAATCCTACAGGAAGAAACCATACTCCCATGCAATTTCAATTTGTGTGAGTTAAGTTTGATAAATTTGATATCACCAGAAGTGGTGATTTGGAATGGAAGAACATAGAAATAAAGGACTCACAAGCCCTTTGTCTTTTTGTGGTGCAACATTATGTCAAGGCCGTGACCAGCATCTTGGGAATTGCCACATGAGTAATGGCAGATATTATTTTTGTATGGTCACAAGTCTTTGAGCATGTTCACTATTTAACCTGTTAGGAAAATGGCAGCTTGAATTGTAGGTATCAGTAGACTATCTCTTCCCTGAACCAGCAGAGCTCTCAGGGAAAGAAAGAGATTCCCTGTTTTGTTAATTTTCTGCATCGAGGAAATCTCCATTAAACTGGATACCTGGACAACTGCTAGTGGCACCAGTGTACAGCAATGGCATAGATTTAGCACATACATGGATAATTTTTTTTCAGACTGTACTTTCCCTCCAAAAAAAATTCCAGAATTTACTCAAATGTGCCTTTCTCCCTAGCCTATTCTTTAGTGAAGTGTAGCATTGAGTCAAGCTGATGCTGTTGTTATAAACACAAACTTCTGCACCTATACTAGTAATCTGAGCATGTAATATCTGAGTGAATAAAAGGTATTCTTTTCCATTCATTGGGTTATGTGAAATACAGGTGACTGTTCTCAATTTCTGAAGTGAAGATTTCCACAAAACAGATCAGTCTGAGATATATCTGCAATAGTTGTTGTATGTGCTAGAAGTCTGTGCAAATAAATTAACATTTTGAAAAGAGTTTGAAGATTTAGTGCAGGGACTGAAAGTTTGTTTTTAAAGTCTTCCTGCACTTAAAGAGAGATGCCTTTCAACTGTAGATTTATTCTGTGTTCTTTATTAACATATTCTTTGAGCTTTTCCCAACTCCTTGGGAGAATATTGAGAAAAAAATTAGAGAATTTCTATAGGAGCACAAAACTGTTTGGTAATATCTATACCTCTCTTGGGAATATATTGTTTGATTCCTGGAATGCATATGACTTGTATTATATATCTAGAAAGGAGTCCAAAGTCCAATGGCTGTCAAGACCTGCCTATACAGCTGCTCAGTCAAAGCAAATTCCCTTGTCAATAACTGTCTATTAAAATCCATGTAGGTTGTCTGTATGTTTATCTGGTATTAAAATAGAAACAAGTTGGTGTTTGGCTTTGTTTGTTTGTTGTTTTAGAATAGCTATAAATACCTTTGCTGAATCTCAAAACAGTGTTTGCACTTTTCCTGCAATCTAAGCTTTTAAAGACACACATTTTTCAAGTATTTCGAAAGTGAAAACATCCTTTGCTTCAGAATTTGGTCAAGCATATTTAACAATGATCAGAAATGTATGTACACCTTCCCCCTTTCAAACTGTGATTCATCAAATTTCAGAATCATATTAGGCAGAAATCTTTTGCAAAACCAAGGGAAAAAAAAAAAGAATAAATAAGCTAGGTATAAAAACAATTCTTTTTATTTCTAGCTGTTTCACGTGGAAGGAAGACTCTTCACTCTTTGATAAGCAAAGAAAATTTTTAATTTCATTTAACCTCTCCAGCTTTCTTTGTTTTCTCCAAAAGTTTGCTTTCCTTGACTCTGGAGGCATAAGTATGTGGGATAGACAGAGGTGAAATCCTGTGCTAGTCTAAATGCGTCATCAAATTTAAAATTTCATTAGTGAATGGAAATTTAAAATCTTTGTTTCTTACATTGCATATTTCCAAAACCACAGATTGGCTGCAATCACAGGATTCCCAGCAAGGAATGTTGGGCAGGAGAGAGGCCTTGTTGGCCTTGTTGGTCTTGTTGGCAGCTTGTTTTGAGACTCAAATAACAGGTCACTTCCATCTCTCTTTGTTTCTTTCTGTCAGTACTGTGTTGTATCCATCCAGATCTAATCTTGCAATTACTTCATGTTTGTGCTTCAGCCCTTAGACATTGTGTATTGGCCCCTGAGTGGATTAATGCAAAGAGAACTCTTTGATTAATTTTCTGTCACCTTCCACTCATTTCCAGGACTCTGACAGGACTAATAGATTTCTCAAAGCTTCATTCAAAAACTATGGCTGAAAGGAGAGAAAACACAGCATGTCTTTAAAATGATCTTATGACTTTTCTGCATACAAAGAAGATAAACAAAAGAGATAAAGAATAAAATTAAGCAAGTGAGCATGTGCCCAGCCAAGTGTATTTTTTTAGAAGGGAGGAAGTAACTGTTATGGAACGTGCATTAGATCTGTAGTTAGAAATGAGACTTCAGGACTGGATTCCATGAGCTTGTTTCTTCTTGCTACTTACATGGATTGTGAGATTTATTTTTTCCTTGGTCTTTGTCGATGACAACCAAGTAACAAGATACTTCCTTGATCTACAAGAACCACTTATTCTTTCTTCTTCCTTACTCTTTCTTCTGAACAGAATATCAGGTATAGTTATTCTTACTGAAACAGGGTAGAGTTCAAACTGCAGGAATTTTATTCCTACAAAATTCCAGCAACTTCTTCAGTGTTGCAAAAGATTTTCACCTAATACAGTTCTGCAGCTAAATGAATCACAGCTCAAAGCCAGGTGGCATATGTCTTGTGACTATACATTCTCATAAATACAGTACAGCAGAAGCCTGAATGGAAACACATCTTTTTGAAACCATCTGTTCTGACAGATATTGGCAACAATAAAGAAAATAAAGTCTTTAAATGCTGCTATGCTGTTTTAAACCATAGAAGCATTTCCCATTGGTCTTTCTTTTTATTCTGAGAAGCTCTCAATTTGTTTCACTTGGAAATAGTTTAGCTGCCATGTTTGTTTCTGTTCTGTTTATGAGCTTTGGAGAATCTGACTATAGCTGGCATAAATATATATAAATATTTATAAAACAGAACATTTACCGTGGTGAAAACGGCTGGGTTGCCCTCTGGTGAATGTAGCTAGTTTTTGAACATTTTATAATACCTTACAGGGTGAAGCCATTCCCCTATTTTCTTCTTTCTGTATTTGAGGAAAGTTGCATATGATCTTTTGAAAGACAATACTGTAGCAGCTCCCACAAAGCTGATACTCTTTAACTGCTGCTTATTTTTTCAATTGCGTCACATCGCTTTCACAATGTCTTGACTATAAAAATGCTCACTTGAGACAATATTCCCAAGTTTCTTACTTGGGTTGAATCTGTTTATCTGTTGTAGTCTTTTTCTTCTGTTGCAGCCAGTGAGTTCTAAGAAAGGAGTACTATGGCAATTTCACATCCAGTAAGTCTTCTTCTGACTGAAATCCAATGTATAAGATTAAAATATCCTTATGTGGTCAATATTTTAACTCTGTTCTCAGAACTTCTGTAGTCTCTTATATTTGTATTTGAAGATAGAGATTTTCTAAAGTGAAAGAGAGATGAAAAATCTCAGAAATTCAAGGTATAAACCAATATATGAAACTGAAATAAAGTTCCAGTCCCATAAGCTGTCCCATTCCCCAAGGACTAACAAAGAGCAAAAGTGACAATGGGAGAAAGAGCAAATAATGCTACAATTTCTAACCTAGAAGGTCAGTATTAATCCACTGGTTTATCTGAAATAGTTAAACCTACACATACTTGGAAAGAAATTCTGCTTAGGTGTCAGAATGGGCAGGGGGAATGACACTACAGACATCATCCCTAATTATCCAACTGGCAAGTTATTTTTTCTGTGTATAACTACGTAACAGCATGAATTTGCAGTACACACATTTGGTTGCTTTTTCCATCATGTCTCATTGTCAACAGGGTGATAGAAAAGGTGAAGGTTGCTCTTGACCAGACTGGAAAAGGTGTCAGCCCCTGAACCACGAAACATAATTGCGCTTTTATTCGGGGCCGGAGGCTCATGCTGGAAGGAAGAGCTTTTTGCCCGAGCGTCTTCTCCCAGCAAAGGGAGAAATGAAATGTCACACCACTTATCTGGGCAATCGACAGTGTAAGGAAACCTGGCTGCTTTGTGAAGCTGCAGCCAGAGCCCCAATTACTGAATGGGGCTGAGGAGGGGTTTTGTATTGTTAGTCTCACTCTTGGCTGTCACACTGCACACAACAGACCCCAGCACACACAGGGTCGCCAGGTATGGCTGCAGCACGATGAGGCTCTGAGCCTTCAGTGAGGATGGACAGGGGCATTAGGACCTAAATGAGCCTTTGCTTTCAAAACTCAAAGCCATTTTGGTGTCATTCAGCAACAGTCTCCCTGAAGGAGGTGAAATTCCATGGCTCCAGTTGATATCTGAACACTGATAGAGCTTGGAGTGATGCCTAGGTGCACAAAAAGCTGTGCTCTACTTCAGTGTTATGTTGGTCATGGGAGAAAAAATAATTCAGCTCATCAAGGATGCTTAAACAAGAACAGGAATTTTGACTAATTATTTCTCAGCAAAACTCAGTCTGCCAACTGGTAGGTACAACCAAAAGGTTGTACTGCCAACCAAAAGGTAGAACTGAACATGAAATATAACAGGCTACTGTTTTATCAGGAAATTAGATCTTTTGGAGGAAAAAAATTACACTTTTCAGGTCAGACCAGGTTGTTCTCATCCAGATGCTTTCTATCCAAATTACACACTTCTCTGGTGCATGAAAAAAAATTGCATTGTGATACAGTCAATTAATATTCACAGTTTTCAGCAGGTGTGCTAACTTCTTATATGACAGTGGGACGTTCTGCTAAGTGCTGTGACATGACAGCATCCGTGATAAATGGAGCTGAGATATTAAAATCTTTTAAGCAGCACTTGTATTCCAGCTAAAGTGCCATTTAAAAAAAATGGATTTATTTAGAGTTTCTAAGACAGGTAAACAGCCAAAGGAGTCCAGCAAGACACATTACAGGTGATAAAATGGTTAACAGTGTGTTACAGCTTACTATACTTCCACATATTTCTCTACATCTCCCTCAATAATATCTAGTATATGCTCTATAAAACATCCTTTTTTATCAAGTCCCATTTTAAATCTATGGCCTCTTGAAGAACACATAGTAGAGAAAGAAAGTTTTTTACCCTAGACACAGTCTAGGTACATGAAATTAATCCAACATAGAAACCAATCCTATGGCAAAAAATAGTGAGATAGTAGACTTTAAAAATATTAAAAATCTACTACAATATTTTTAAGAATCTTGATATTAAATTATATGTTCTCTGTAGATTACTCTCTAATACTTAGTGGAAAACATTTATGCAGCATATTACTGATGAACTTAAAAATCAAGATATGAAAATATAGTAATAGGGGTTGTATGAATCCTTAGGAAAGTTCTATCTGATCATCTCATAGAAAACAGTTTTCCATAATCTATTGCTTGACAACGTTTAAATTATTTCAGATATTGGGGGTGGGGGGGTGTGAAAAATAATATTTTAGTTTAATATTTTATATTTCTCCAAATTTAAAAAAGTCAACTGTATCCCTTTTTTATCATTTATCAAATTCAAATTATTTGTAAAAATACTATCAACTGCAAATAATATTTTGGGGGGGGTTGGGTTGTTTTGTTGTTATTTGCTGTTTTGTTTTTTCCTATAAACAAAATCAACCTTCCTAACCTAATAAATAGTATTAAATTAGTATTAATAAATAATTTAAATAATAATAAATAATAATGTATAATATATAATAAATAATATTAAGTTAAATTATGGACTTTAGAGAGACACGTGAAACAAACTTCAAATAAATGGTTTATATCAGCCATCAGGATTTGAAAAAATCATCACTGAGTCTACCTATCTTTGGAAAAGCACATTTACTATCATTTAATTTGCAGACGAGTCCTACTATAATAACTCTGCTTTCTATTCATTTCTAGTTAGGCAGGAGTTGGACCCATTACAAGATGTTGCTAATGGGAAGAAAATAAAAAAAGGCTCTGTTTGAAGAGGTGCTCTCTTTTCTCACTAAAAAGGACTGTACTCCATCCGTTTGCCTGATGTTTGAGCATCAAGGAGTAAAGCAGGTAGCACAGTGATTGCTGCTACTACAGAATAATGAAAAGAGTGTTTTACCCCCTGCATAACATTCCAGGCAGAAAGACTAGAAAGCTGGAATCCTCCCAACCCTATTCCTACTGCATCACAGTGGATCAAGCAAGGGACAGATCACCTTAGTGGATTGGTATTGATCATAATTTGAAATTATTCTCACTGGTTTCATACCTTCTAGTTGGTAAATTCAAGATATGTGCATATTGGGTTCTTGTTAGGCAAAAATATGGCATTAAAAGGACTCAAAAGGATTTTGTGTGAAATCACAGAAGCGACTACTGTAGATGTAAAGTCTTTGATCAAAAGGTGATACACAGTAAATCAAAAACCACTTTCTACTTTGATGAGAGGAGGAAATGTTTTCTGTCAGATGGTGCCACTATTCTTAAACTTAGCAAAGAATGCTCTTTGCCTCCTTTAGTCAGTTCAAATTTAAAATACTATAATAATGCTTCCTTTTCCCCCAACCCACTTCTTGCAAAGGTGCAGTCACATAAAACAGCATGTCTTGTAAAGGTTTTCCCGTTTTTTTCTTTTTTTCTTTTTTCTTTTTTCTTTTTTCTCTTTTTTCTTTTTTCTCTTTTTTCTCTCTTTTCTTTTCTTTTCTTTTCTTTTCTTTTCTTTTCTTTTCTTTTCTTTTCTTTTCTTTTCTTTTCTTTTCTTTT
>VZRZ01002841.1:438651-482505 GCA_013398175.1 Climacteris rufus
CTTTTGAGGGGGAGGAAATTCAAGATATTGTAATTCATCTCTGCTGCTTTTTCAAGGCAGTTAATTTTTAAAATGAAGAAAAATAATAGCTGGTTGGTAGAAACAGCAACACTACATTTTTCAGCATGTTCCTTGCAGTAGTGCTTCCTTATTTTTGCTTTAAAAGTAACAATTTAGTAGTGATAGGATGGGTCTGTAATGGATCATGACGGTCCGGTTGCCTGAGTCATTGCTATTTAGTCATTCCACCAAAGACATAAAAATTGGATTTCCCCTTGCTTATTGCCTCTACTGAAATCCCCAGGTATTGTCTGAAAAACACATTTATAGGCACAAAGCATATGGTTCACAGCCTTCAGCAGCAGGTCTGAATATCTTGTAAAATTTAGATAGCTCCCCAGTTGCATTTTAAATTCAGTTCCTGATTATCCTCTAAAGTAAATGGACAGACAGATTTTGCATCTCAGAAAAGTGCCTTTTTTTTACTATATGATTGTTCTCAAAAGGTAAAAATGCTGTTTTTTTTTTTTTAATTTTGCCTTTCAAAATGAATTTATGAAGCCAGATATTGTTGTACTGACTGGCAGGCATTTTGAGGGAGTACACCCGTTTCTGAGCTACTTCAGAGGCCATGTAATGTAGCCATTGCTGTATTTCATTAAATATCCATTGCAAAGAGACATAAGCTGAAGCAACAAACTGGATCCCATTCTCCCACTTATGAAGAAAAATACAAAATCTTATAAGAATGCAAAGATCTTGTGAAAGACAAAGTTCTCCAAGAATCGTGTAATGCTCCCTCTTCTGTCCCTTAGTAGTGCTCATATCTGCAGCTGCAAGACTATATAAAGAAAATTATTTTAACTGCAAATTCTAGCAATGGGATGTACATATGGTGATTTTGTGATGCAGATTCAGTGTCCTGTGTAATCAGGATAGTGCAGTCATCACTGGTGTGAGCTATAACATAAAAGGTTTTAGTTCTTTTTCTGCTTGTGACATAAATATCCATCTATATTTTGTTGTTCATAGCATACCTGTTCTATAATAGCTATCTCACATCTCAGCCTGAGGTCTCAGCTAAGGAATACTCATTACTGCTTTGTTCTGTTTAACGAGTGATGAGTGGAAGTCCTCACAATTACTAATTTTTAATTATTATTGCTCCAGGGAGGAGGAGGCTATAAAGAGATAAATTGGAAATAACTGGTAAAAGTAATTTGCTTCCTTTACTTTATGAAATTGCTTTGTTAGGTTTTTTAGGGTGTTTTTATTTGTTTGTTTCTTTGTTTGTTTTCTTATTTTTTCCCCCTTAAAATTATCCTCATTATACTCTTAAAATAGAGGATATATATGTTTAATTTTAGTTTGGCTTTACTCTTGCAACCTGAAGCAAATACCTCATACAGCACAGTTTTGCAAGGTGCTGTTTTGCTTTAATGTAAAAATATGTCATCACGTTTCACCAGATATGGTACCTTCATAGTTGTCATTTCTGCTAAATTCATACTTTAACTTCCTTTTGAATCACAGCTGATTTCCAGCTCTCTAAATTCCCTTTTTATTTTGTCCAGCCAGAAAGCTACTTGTATTCTATTATTTACTTCCCTCCTTTTAGAGCTGTACTAGTAAACCTAAAAATTTACATGCAAGGTAATAATTTTTGCAGTGTTGCTGGAGAAGTAGTACCATAACTCAAGGATACTGTCTCATATTGTATGCTTCTACATTATATGCTGCTCTGCTATAATAGGCACTGAAAGGAAAAATAATGGCACAAAAGGCAGCAAGCTGTGGTGGCAGAAGCTGGTTAGAATCTCTTTTGTGTCTGAGCTGCAATTTCTGAATTTCACTTGCCACTGTGAAGCTGCCAACAGCTGAAAATGACTGGAGCCCTGGATGGTCTTGCCATATGTAAGAAATTACACAGATTTCATTCAGAAATTGTGACGTGAGTCCTCTATGCTACTTTTCTTTCCCTTCTATTGTTGATGGCTCCATGCCACCTGTCTTGCTCTTAGCTAAACTGCTACCCAACACCAATATCTGCAGCATTCAACCATTCTGGGTGATTCATTCATCTTTGTTCACCTTGTCATCTCTTACCTGTATGCTACAACCACAGGCATTCATAATTAATTTAAATTCTGTGTTGCAGTTCTTTCCAGTTAAAGCCAATGGCAAAATTGCCATCAGTAAAGTGCCTTGTTTAATGTAACACTCTTTTCTCTAAATCTCTGTATGAAGTATAATTACTTTGTACATATGTTCTGAATATGATTGCTGGTTATTTTCTTGTGCTGTGGACACTTTCTTGTGTCATTTCCTAGCTTGCTTTAGTAACACTTTACCAACAGGCAGTGAGATAGGACAGAATGAATGTCATTTAAGAGGTGATGGTTCTCTACCCCTTCCTGCTTCAATGGATCAGTCAATTGGGTTTGTCAGGACTCTCTTCCCAGCAGCTGGAATCACAGAAATCTTTTGAAGGTGCTGCTGCTGCGCTGCTCTAACAGCTCCTGTGATTTGAGAGGCCACAAAAGGAATACTAAACAAAAACGTCTTCAGATGAGGAACAGGAAAAGCAGAACACAGGACAATATTTACAGGTTTAATAATGAATCTCCAGGGAAGACACAAGGGTGGCAATTTCAGTGTGTCTTACTGTTAACATTGGTTTCCATATTGTGTTTATTTGCTTATTGTGGGAGGAGGTGGGTGTTCAAGGAAGGAAGTGCTTTGGCTTAAGCTGTTTCTTCTGCTGAAAGAGTGAAGAAAAGGGAACTCGTCCCATCTCCAAGACACAGGCAGACCAAGCGCTTTAACACACCTCTACCAGATTTACCTCCATTCATTTCCTCTGCTGTTACACAAGGCTGATAAAAATGACACAGTTTGTTCACACTGAATCACAGTGAATTCCCTTTCAGGGGAAAAAAAAGGCAAAAGAATATCACTTGCATCCCTCAGAGAATTAGAGCCATTGTTTTTGATTTCCTGGTGGGTAATTGAAGGCTTTTACAGCTAGAAGAAATTATTTATAGAGTCATGAAAAATGGATTAACTTTTCTGAGTGCTTCATTGATGTTTTAGACATCTACTTTATTCCAATTAAGCTTATATAATTTAAAAATCAATAAACTTCATTCTTTTAGAGAATAAATTATAGAGGAAAATAATTTGTTTAGCCTCTGTGAACTGCCTTATTGCCACATATTTCATATATGTAATCTCTGCAAGGAACAAAAGAACTCAGAGTGCTATTACACTCAATACAGACAGAAACCTTTCCTTTATTCCATCCATTTAACAAACTGCTCAACCACTTCCAATGGCTACTACCAAATACCTCAAAAGATACCTCAAATACGTCATAAAATCCATTTCTGTATTTTTGGTGTACTGTGCTTGCAGTTTCAAGTCTTATTAAAAACAGCTTATAAGTTTAAAGTATTATTTTAAAAAATATATCCTTTCTCCTTTAGAACTGGTGGAGAGGTATATCTTTCTGTCTTCAAGTGTCTCAGGAAACTTTAACATTTCCAGAGAGCTAATTATCAGCTAATGCAATGTTTCACTTTTAAATGGCATCTACTATTACTATCTAGTTGCAGCTTGAAATAACATTAAGGTCTTCTAAAGACTGTTTCTAAGGACAATTTCATAGAAAGTTATTTCACAGAGAGCTTAAATCTGAATAACAAATGGTTTAATAAATGCTTTCAATATATGGATAAGAAGATAGCTTTTGGAAGGTAGAAGTTCTAAAAACTGTGTTTCATCCCTGCGTATATTAATATGAGATCTTTTCTGAATTTTTTTCATTGGTGGCAGGGAAAAAGATGGAAAATCTTTAGTCAGTTTACATAACTCATTCTATTAAACTGGGAAGTGTGTTTTTACCTCCCACAAACCACCCTCCTTCTTCCCTTCCCAGTAAAATACACACAAGCAAGACTAATTCCCTGTGTTACAACATTAATAGAAAGTTCTTTGAAGGAAAGACATTTTACCAAAGTCCAACACTTTTTCCTTGTCCTTGGAGGACATTGCCTACAGTTTGAACATCATTTTGTCCTTACATACCTCTAGAGAAGTGCAGTAATGGAATGACTCTGAGTTCTGTAACAGGTAGAAGAATATGATCAAAAACAGGTAATGAATTTTGCTGCTTTTGTGCAATGAGAAGTTCTAGCATGGCTCAAACAGGACTGAGTCTGCATTGCAACCATTTGCAGAGGCAGCCTCAGATACAGCTGATGCTAAAATGATGATCCTGTTACACCTCAGAACCATTTCCAACAGCCAGGCTTTCCTGCTTTTTTGAACAGCCCAGAAGTGGAGCATAGCTGACTTCACAGTGGAAACTGAACATGCATAAAACATGTTTTGCATTTTGATTTGCTTTTTTGGGTGTTTACTTTTGGTAAAGGTTAGTTTTGTTAGCATTT
Source organism: Climacteris rufus (assembly GCA_013398175.1). Taxonomy (NCBI): domain Eukaryota; kingdom Metazoa; phylum Chordata; class Aves; order Passeriformes; family Climacteridae; genus Climacteris; species Climacteris rufus. The sequence continues at coordinate 443,103 of VZRZ01002841.1, forward strand.
ATCTCCCTATTTCCCTGGCTCTTCAGGAGTGTAAAGAAACTGCCTGGGAGCACCAAGGAAAGGGCTCAGCTGTCAAACCTAAATGTCTTAGACTTTATGTTTTTTATGTGTTTAGATCTCACATTATACTCACATAATAAAATTGTCTTTTAAATACAGTATTTGTAGAACAGATATCCATTTGGGTTGGCATAAATCCTTCAGCCCCACTTTTTCCTATGTTAAGCAATGTAAACTATACTGCCTGCCAATTTTTTCTTTTCTTTTTTTTTTTTTTTTCCCAATCAAAGCTATATTTTAGTTATATAAAATCGTGGTGAAAAACATATTCCCTCCATCCTGTCAGACTAAATTTGCTCTCAGACCTTATGTGCTGACTTTCATGTTATGGCAATTTTTTAATAGTGATAAATCTTTGTGAATGGAGTGTTTATAATGAACATACTACGAGGCCAGGAAATACTGGCCACACTAAAGATCAGCAGAGTTATAATAGCCACAAGATTAAACAGTACTGATCAATCAGCCTCCAGTAGTACCCCATTTTCAAAGGCAGTATACTATCTCCACACTACACACATTTTGTCTCTGTAAGTAATTTTTTTCCTTCATTTTGCTTTAGATACTCTAGTATGAAATTAGAAATTCATGATTTCACTCATCTTTGATCAGTAGGATTTCATAAGGCCGGTATAGTGCTTTTTGGAATAGTGTATCCAAGGGGAAATGTCCACATGATTTGAAATGCAATAAATATTTAACAGTGACATTCCATATCATCAAAGTGATATGCAATGCATAAATTTGCATTTTTTGCATTGCATTTTTCAGTAAGATGCTTTCTCTTACATCAGTTACAGATTTAGGGGTTGATTTTTTTAACAGTCTGTCTGATAAAATCTGTCTTTTGACTGGACATTTAATTTGGCTGCAATAAAAACACAACATAAACGTTTTGAGGAAGGGAAAAGCAAACACTGAGGTAACAAATTGGTAAACCAAGATGATAACACTACATACATAGCTACCAGCTTTAAATTATTCTGGTAGATGTACTTTGCAAGGATGTAAAAGAAAATTATGCTCAAAATCTACTTCTGCACAGAGATCAACCATCACTCAACTCTCATAATGACTTCAGGTTCTACCCAGGAGTCGAAAGCAGACAGCAAATTGTGGAGCTCTACCTACTTAGACACAACAGGAAATCATTATTTGAGACAAAGTAACTCAATCCACACAATTTTATCTTTCATATTTGTTGCTTTTTTCACTAACTTTGTATTCTTCCTACTTTTCCAGCAACAGGTTAATTTTTCTGAGTATTTTCTTTTGTTGGCTTGTTATGCCTTCCATGATACCAAACAAACACCAAAATAATTTTGTTGTTGGAGTTTTTCTTAGTTGTTTTCTCTTCCTCCCACTTTAGCCTTTCCCATATGCACTTAGGATCAGAGCATTCTTTTCTTCTAATGTCTTGTATTTTGCCATCACCTTATCATTCTGATCCTATTCAAATGTTCCCTGAAGTAAAGGAAATTGTCATTTGAAGAAATTTCTCCTCAACAGTTTTCTTTCCTTAGTATTGCCAACATGGAATGTCTGTTTTGTGAAGTTTCTGTTTAAAACATTCATTGAGTTTTGAGCTTGAATAGGAAAGTGAAACTGCATGCATTATGTATCAAAATGCTTAGTCTTTGTTTACTTTTGTGGTGAATGAAATAAATATACTTGGCACAGGCATAAAGTTCAGAAGCAGCTAATATTGTCATAATAAACCTTGATTTTACAACTTATGTGGAGATGTTTTATATTAGGTTTTATATTAGTTCCTCGTTGACTGAGTCTGTGGTTTAAAGGATAAATTAGGCCAGGGATGCAAGCCACCTTGGTCAAAGTACTCAGCCTTTTCAGGTAGCTTTGTTAGGGCACTCATTCAAGATTCTATTTGCTGTTAATTAACTTGCTGACATTTTGACACATTTTAGTATTAAGTTACCTACATTTCCTCTCAAAAGCTTTTCTTCAAGGACACGATGCCTGCATCTTTCAGTATAAAACAAAATCCTTTACCATAGTCACTTCTCTATACACATGAATTTTGGATCATCTGTATCATGGTTCAGAGAAAACTGCAACTCTTGTAACTTAGCACAAGTGAGGAAGAGCAGCTCAATATTTTCTTTAACTGATTTTAAGAAAAATAGAGGATTTTTTTCTCTCACAAACAAAATGGCTGAAAAGAAAGCACTGCATTGCATTATGGAATAGTTTGTGTTGAAAAGTGGATCTGCTCGATGCAGGGCTAGTATAGATGAGGGTTCCTTGAGAAATACTATAAAATCAATAACTAAAAACTGAAAGTATAACTGCAGAAAATTTAACTTCCACAGAATCCATGAAACCAAATTCAGAAACCCTTCTTTCTGAGAGTCTTTATCGGAAAAAATTATGTTTGCTTTGAAGCAAAGTTGAATCTTAGCCTAATTTTGTGTCAAGTGGGAACATGATTGAACCTCCTTCAACTGTGTTGGCACAGTTAAGGAGCTGGACTCAGGACAGAGGGTGAGAGGAGGTGGTTTAGTACTGCCACATTAGCACAAGTGGAAAAAGCTGCAAAGAGGAAATCAAACTCTGTAAGGACCACTGTGGTCTGTACATGGAAGTCAACATAAGCAAGCTAAGTACAAGCTTATTGTGTTTACCTGCACATTGGCTCAGACTACAAAACTACAAAAGTTGCTGCTCCACTTTCATTTATTTAATCTCCCTGAAATTCAGGCGTGCAAGTGTGCAGGTACATATAACAAGTAGAAGAGCACAAGTCAAAGAGATGTGATATGTAAAATAGATCAGTTTTTCCAAATATGTATCATATTTTGGCTGGAGGAATGGGGGCAAAAAGGGAAAGGACTATTGGGTAATGTGAGATGTGCAAATAACTTACTTTTCCCTCTCCTAGGTGGAGATGTTGTGTAGTGGGTGTCTATGTCTCCTCCCTCTATAAGCACACAGAAGCTGGTACTATGAATAAAAATATGCTTTATTAGGAAAAAAAAGAAATCCCAGTGGAAAACTATTAAAGTAAAGAGGAAGATAAACCTGCTGTCCTTGAGAAAGATGTGGTTGATGTTCTGCTGTTTCTACCACAGGAGCTACATCAGCTTGTGACAGCCTAAGTAGGTGATGCACAGGTTAAGTGTAGCAGAACATGTATTTAAAAACACTATCCAGAAAAACACAACAGCAATTAAGCTGACCTGGCCTTTGGTCAATACATTAGCTTTAACTGCATGTGTTAATATACTGCTTTTACATGCTTGCTATTTTAAGTAGGGGTACAGATGACATAATGTTCATTTTTCCTGTGCATGATATTTGCAAGCAACTCACGTTGTTTGCAGATATTGAAACAATTTTTTCTGTATTTCAAAACATTGACATGTAGATGTGGTCTTCATAAAACTCCAGCATTCTTGTGCCAAAATTGGAATGTTGAAAACTTCTTTCTTAATATTCAAAAAATTGACATATTGTAAATTTACTGGTTTTAAGCTGGCAATCCTACAATCTGTTCTGCATGCACATGTAAAGCTTCTTTTCTAGAGGAGGACTTGATGACAATGCAAAATACTTTTAAATTAAAGAATAGTTCTTCAGTTCTGCAAAGTGATAGGGCTCTGTAACAAGTATATTCTAATCAAATACTTACTAATCTTAATGCCGTACAGGAAAAAAAGTTACTATTTTTGTCTCAAATTCTAAGGAAAATGAAAATGTTTTTCAATTAAGAATGGAAAGGAAATATTTTTAAATGGGGAGGTAGGAGTTTGACATTCATTCTTTTCATATATTTCCTATGTATTTTATTATCAATTTAAATTATTTTTATTTGAAAGTATTTCTAATAAATAAACTAAACCATTTTCTTTCAAATCTGTCTCAAAAATTAGGTTCCTGATATTCTTTTCTCCCTTCAGAAAGATATTTGATGAAATGAAATGCAAAGTTATTTTAGAATATATGGAAGCTGGAGCCCAGCTGGGCTCCCCGGAGTTTTTATTCCAACTGTAGTTAAATTCAAGGGGAAATTTGTATTTCTTTATTCGGAAATGAAACAGGCCCATAGTTTCACTTTCAATAAGTTTATGGAAATCAATATGCTGTAATGTAGTTTATGCTGTTTTTCAGTTTCCATCTGCTCCCTTCCATTGCATTTTTTTGAGTGACAGCATAGTAATTGCTGTACCAATTAATGCCCTTCCAATCCAACTGCATCATTACTGCAAAATAAATGTTTTGCTTTATAGCAGTTTGTCCTGCTATGAAACTTTGCTTTAGTTATTCCAATCATCTAACAGCAGAAGAGGAAAAGCTGCTTTGTCATCAGTAGCTCAACAGAAGACACTGTATATTCAATATGGAGAGTTGGCAGAATTTTAAACAGTATCAATTTATAAATAGGATAGAAGCAATCATTTATTTTCTGCCTTAAATGAAAGTATCCTTTTTGATGCAATAATAGCCACTTAACTGATTTGAGACTGAAGAGCAGGGGGGGGAGGGGAGGATTGGAGGAATGTTTTCTTTATCCAGAACAGAATATGGAGTCTCTTTTTTGCAACAAAACCTCTTAGAGAATAAAAGCTTCTGAAATAAGCAGTCATAATAATTTGGTTCTTTTCAGTAAGAGTTTAATTTTCCCTAGTGGGCTTTCAATGCATAGCTACAATGTCTTTCCCACTGTGTCCTGTGTCTTAACAAAAATGGTGCAAAGAATATCAGAGGATGAAGCGCTTTGGGATGCACTTCCCTATTCAAATGGTATCCTCAATGCAATCTGTGGGCCTCCTTTACTATAAGAAGGAACTTTCACTGCTGTTGGGAATGTCCTTAGAGAACATAAATCTAGATTAAAGACTGGTACTAGTTTGGGGACCTTTTCTGGCTCAAGGGCTACAATTTATGTTGTCTGGTGAGAATTGTGTGCTGAAACAACATAGAACTAACTTCTTCTTACTAACATTTCATTCCTGAAACATCTGTTAGCTAATTGGGTTTTTTCCACCTTCTTGCACTATCCTTTGTGCAAGGATAAAATCTCATCATCTCTGTTTCACTGGTTCGCAGACTGAACAACAGAACAACAGAATTTTGTGAACAACAGAATTTTCCAATTAATATTTCTAAAAAGAAAATGTTGCTTTATAATGGAACAAGTGATTCACTTTATTTGGTCTTAGTTTGCACTGATTGATTCATAGATATTTCTTTTGAGCCACCACATTTTTCTATAACATTTATAGAAACATCTATAGCAATCTCAGAATTCTTGCCCTCAGAGTACTCCCAAATAGATAACACAATATTAATAAAGATATCCAGTTGGCTTTAATTGAATGACTTCAATTTTGTGCTCATAATCTCAGAAATGAAAATGTCAAATTTTATTTTCAAAAATAATGTTTTTATTCTAGAAAAATAGAAACGCATTACAAGTATGTCCTTTTGTTGTAAAGTCATCTGTTCAGAGGTTAAGAAATCCCAGATGAGAGCTTTCTGTGCAGCTGCAGAAGTCTGTTTCTTTAATGGCTATCTCATATAAGGTAATTAAAGGCCTGCAACAGAAGCTGGAACACAGGATCCTCTGGTTCTGTTAATTTTTTATCATTGTACTGCAGAAACATAAACTTATATTAGATATTGTGTTGGAAAAGCTTAGTCACAGGCTTTCAGAAATGGCCCTGCATCAGAGCTATGAGCAGTCTCGTGGCGATGGCATTGCCCTGCACTTGGTGGCATGTTGCTCACAGGTCATCATTTGCCGAACAAACTATTTGGAAGTGAAACCAGCCTGAGAAAAGGCCTGCCATCTCTTCCCTTGGCTGCTTGTTCCTGCTCCTCTGCTTTGCCAGTACAGAGTTTTGTAAGGCTCTTGCAAACCAGATGACCGAAGTCCTTCAGTCTACAAAGGACCTTTCACACGCAAGGGCTCAGATGAGGGACAATGAACAGCAGTGTTGGTACAGAGCAGAGAGGGAACATTTTCAGCTCATTTTCTACAGAAAGTGTAATGTCTAACCTTACCCACAGGCAGAGGGGAATTTTAACACAGGACTTGTACATCAGAGATGAGTGGTCTAGCCAAAGAACACCAGATGAGAGTCCCTTGAATTCTTGTCCTGGAAAAGAGTGACCTTTATTTCATTTAGAAAAGAAAAAGTTTTGGCACCTGCCTCCTGGTTAGGAATTTGAATTCTGAATCTGAAGCAGAGAAAACCATCTCCCAATAAGCAGTTTTTAAAGCTTGTCCCTGGGTCTCTCGTACTTTTTTTTTCTTTTCATTTAGCTGAGTACTGCAAGTTTTTTCTCAGAAGTTGTGATCGATCTACTTATATGTACATCAGTCACTGCTGTTACTAGGAAACCATTGGGTTTTTCCTCTAAAGAATTGTTATAAATATGCACCATGCCATGAAATAAGATCCTTGTGTATACTGCTTCTGCTTCCAACATAATTAAGATCAGGAAAAATCTAATTTTAGTGTAATTTTCTGGGTTACATTAAATTTTCTTGATGGATCATTCATACCTAATTGCTTTGGACTACAGCTTCATCACATTCTATAATCCAAAGAGTAAATTTGAATAAAGGATGAAGTGGGCTGAATAATACTTATGTTTCCAAGGTTCTGACCTAGAAGAGAAAAAAAAATCCTTTTCCTATGTAAGCCACACAAAAAAACCTCCCCCAGTTCTATTAGTGTCTTCAGGTAATGAAGCGCATGTGAATCAAATTCATCTTATTCTTACTTCAGAAGAATTGTAGAGAAGAATTGGTTCTGTGTTCTTAAAAGCAGTTGTGTTACCAAAGAGCTGCAAAATCCACAAACAGCATTCTTCTTCTTCTTTTCTCTTAATCTTTTAATGCCCAAATACGACTGAAGCAGGAAATTTAGAAAGCTGTGGGACTTTAATTCTTTACTGCAAAAACTTTACCTGTATCTTTAGTTTCAAAATCCTTACTGCAGACATAGAGCATAATTTTGGAGACACCGCAGTACCTAGGGCTCCATAAGACTGATCAGCTGTATGAATATTAAAATAATATTTAGTAGGAATGCAAATAAAAGGATCTATTATAATTAAGAATTGCCAGTATGTGATATGCTGAATTTCAATAAAAAGCTAAAACATACCCTAAATTTTTGAAATTTACTGCTTAGAAGTCTTAAGACAGCTTGGAACCATTGTACTGTTTCATTATTTTGCCATCATCATTTTTTTTATTCACTTATTGAAATAGATTAGCATAGTTAATTGCTTTAAAAAAATGTAAGTTTGAAAAATATATTGCATCAATCCATTCTTTCCTAAACTCACCAATCTCCTATTTGCCATAGCTTTCTCATTTCATTTGAACCAATGTCCTCTATTCTTTTTGTTATTATTTTCATACATCGATGTCATACTGTTCAGCTTGAGCCTCAACTAGGTGTTTTAGACCTCCTGGCTCTGTTAAGCGTGCCTTAATCTTTGCAATCTGTCTGCCTTGCTTCTCTTTCACTACATATCCTAGCAGTCAGAAGTGAAGTCACTTCCCTCCTTACCCGCCTTGGGTTACAGAATGGCTAAAATCAGCCCCGTTTTCAGATTTAGCATCTACATCTTTTCTTTTAAAGAAGAGCAAGGGAAGTGCTGGCTTTTGAGGCATATATATAGGAAATGAAAGACCTGAATTTAATTTCTTTTTTAACCCAAATGGGTTTAAATTCATCTTCCACATTCTAAGAGACTGCCTTCATTCCTTAGCTAGAAATTTGTGTAGTAGGGGCACTTTTCATCATTGTATGAAAGCTGCACTATTCTACAAAAATGAATTTAAAATTAATTGTATGAGATACAGCACATGACACAAATAGGCCTGACTTTAGGGAACTCCCTTGGTTGGTGATTCTCTTTGCTCTTGTTCATTGTCAGAGGGGCTATTTTACGCTTTTTGGATAAAATACATGAAAGCAATGGAGGAAAATGATACCTTGACACATTTTATTTATCTTTATTAGTAAGAAAGAAACAAATTTTACATAGGAAATCATGTGGCTGGTTTAGCATTTCCTTATGGCCCTAAAAATATATATGAATCTAGCTTCTGGGTAAAAAGAAAGCCAGATCATTCCTTAGAAGGAAAAATGCCTTCCAAAAAAGATTTGGAACACAAAACTAATACCTAGAATCATTCCACTTCCCATGTTTAGGTTTGCATTAAATTAAAAAAAAAAAAAAAAAAAAAAACAAAAAAAAAAAAACACAACAACAAAAAAACCAAACAAACCCAGTCCGTAATTTTGATGTAAATCCCAAATAAAAGTAAAAAATGAATGAAAGCCTTATGTGGTTAAAAGATGGTTAAAGCAATAAAACCTTTAAGACTATTCTCATACATTATCAGTGCTTTTACTTTGTAGTTCAGAGCTCACAGCCACCATATACCAATCTATTGTGATGCAAAAGCTTCTTGAAGCAGCAAACATTTAAACCTCTCATCTCAGTCAAGTTGTGGTAGTCAATGTCAATTTAACCCAGTGAATGAATATAAAAAATACACGTTAAAAATTCATCCTGTTTGGTTGTGCTGTGAAAGGGATTTTTATGGCCATTAACATGCCACTGGGAATTTAGATTCTAGTTTTATTGTCTCCAGTGTCACTAAGATGTACCTTTTATTATACTTTTAATTTAGTTGGGTTTTTTTCTCCCTTGGTCCCATCATTGGTCTGATAGACTCATGTTCAGAGTGAAGCATGTTGGTTTTTTCAGGAGGAAGTAACGTATTATAATCAAACTTTTCCAAAAGCAAGATATGACAAAGTTTTCCCAAATCTGGTGAACATCAGTCTGGCTTCCAGCACTACTGGGCCAGTCTAGAAAGCTGCTGTATGTTTTGAAACAATTCAAGATGAGATTAATTCTTTAGTATTTGAGTCTATACCATTGCAACTCGTCTTTAAGTCACTGTGGTTGAAGTAAAAATATAATTTTACATTTCTACAGATAACACATGTACTAAAGACGTTTTTAAAAGCATTATGTAAAACCATTTTAAATCCAGACTTCAATATCCATTTCCAAAAAAAAGAAAGAGAGAAGATACATTGCATGAAGATACGGACTTTGGAAGTTTACTTTTGGTTACTAATTAAATTTCAATTTCAAAAGGAATTCTGAGACAGGAAAACTATCAGGTTACAGAGTTGGATGATCAGGTTTACCTGAGTTTCATCACTGGCTTTTCACACATGGTTTCCCATCTTGCTGACGGAAGCCATGAGATTCACACAGCCATCTGAAAAAGCATCTGGCACATCCTCTTCCCACTATTCTGCTATGTGCACCATATCCCACCTCCAGTTCATTCTGGAATGATGATAGTGCTTTGTTCATCTGACAAACCGGCATCCTGTTTGAAGGACAGTAAGCTCATGAAGTGACATTTGTGGGACTAATCCCTCTGAAACCCCTGGAATTACTTACACCACTTGAGCAATGCTTCAGATAAAAAAGCGGTGCTTTAGTTATTTTTCAGCTCTAAGGAACATTACTTTGACTTATAGATTAGGAAATACACAGATATGACACTCTAAAATTAAAAAAAAATTCTGACTCTATATTATGCCTGAGTTGGGCCTGGGACCTTCTGCATTTGCTGGGAATCTGTCACCCACCCACTTGTGACCTTAGCCACAAGAAATACCCTGTACTGCAGCCCCAGAAGGGCCCCATGTGGCAAGTCTGGTCTCCAGGCACCCTAGCACCATGGGGCTGTATGAAGCTTATCCATCAGAGTCCGTGGTGAAAGGCTTCAAAGCCCAGTTAAGTCTTTTGTGTCCATGTCTCCCCACTCCAGGTCACAGCCTTGGCTCAGCGAAGGTGTCCCGGGCACAGACGTTTCCCAGCTACCCCTCGGAGCAGGGCGAGGAGCACCAGCAGTCCCTGTCACTGGCCAGCAGCTATGCCTTCAGCTACGGCTCGGGGCTGGTGCAATGACAGCTGGGGGCGGCCAGCCGAGATGGACAGATGAGCCTGGAGCCTCCCGCCAGGGCCAGGGAGCCGCTGGCCCCCTCTGCACCCACCATTTGCTGTGAAAACTGATGCCTACCAGCTCCAGCAGGGTCACCGCCCCGGCGGAAACCTAGAGAGGCGGCTCCCCCGAAGCAGAGGCTAAGTCTTTATTTATTTATTTTGCCATTCCTTCTGTCGATATGTTCAGAAAGGAGGGGTTTGGGGGGTTGGGGGGAGGGAGGAAGGGGGGACACGTTCGTGTTGTGAGAAAGTGGTGGAAACAGATGAAACTGTGTTGGTTGGTGTGAAGGTTTCTGCATGACCGGAGAAGGTCCCTTCTGGGGCTCCATCGTAGTGGCGCATTTGACACTGGGGCCTTCCTTCCGGCCTCCAGCAGCAGGCCAGCCTGTCTTCACCCACAATCTTTGTAGGTCCTTGCCGTAGCCTACTGATTCCCGCTGCAGTCACTGAAATGTCGCCAACCCCTGCATCCATACTGCAGGGGTCACCTTCAGATCTGAGCAAGCGAGCTCACTGCCCTAGAGGGTGGTTGGGTGTTTTTTGAGCCCTACACCGACATATTTCGGAGTAGCAGGCTGGTTTGTTTTGTTGGGAATAGGGTTTGATGCATTAAGGTAAGGTTACTGCCTGGTCCAGCTCTAATCTTTAATTCCGGGGGCACAAATTCATCCCTTACTAATACACGCGCAATTATCATGACGCCCCTAAGAGCTGTGAACATCCCTATCAGCAGCACAGTCTTGTCCTCAGAACTGCTGCGAAGTCTTATTGTTCGCAATTTGTTTAGGTAACCATGCCTACAAGCCTGACTTTACAAAGTGGGAAAAGTGTTCTTCAGATAAATAAAAGTGGGCCACATCCCCAGCTGGCAACTGCCTGTGCCATAGCTGGGCCAGACATGGTAGAACTGAGCTCTGGTCTTGTCTTTCTGGTCAGCGTTACTTTGATTTTCTCTGTTTCCTACTCAGATTTCTGTTTTAGATGCACATTGTACATTGTATGATCATGTGTCAAGCATCTGTTTACTTTCAAAAGGAGGATGAGTACCTCTCAATGGAAATTTTCTGTCTTTGGAAGACATCTTTAAGAAATGAACTGTAGTAGGTGTGTTTGTAACCAGTAATGAGGAAATAAGTTGGAAGGCATACCTGTAGGTGGGGAATGAGTTTTATCTATCCTGAACATTTAGATTTTTCTAACTGTTATCAAATATTTATGTACTCCTCATGATGCCCTGAAATGTTTGAAATTGTGAGGAGAAAAATCTGCCCTCTTGTATGATCTGAGCAGCCTTGTGTTCTGTTCCCAGTGTGAAACTTGCCATGATTATCAGAGGGGTTCATCTCATTGGTTGTTTCTCAGGACAGGTTGAGGAAATGTATCATGGTGGAGACACATAGACTCTTTTCCAATGAAACAGTCAGTTTTATGTACTATAATTTAATTAAAAGTGCTGTTGGGTTGTTTTATATATGCACATTATATATATATGTATTAAAATGTATGGAAGAAACTTTGCTTTTGATTAAACATTTACTGATACAGTATGTTCAGCTTTTCTCCAACCATTTTCCAGGCTAAGAGACCTTGCAGACTTACAGCTTTCTACACCTCAGTGAACAGCTGCTGAATAAAGAAGCTTTGTGATCCACTTGAATGAAACACTTCTACCCCACCACAATCACCTTTATTTATTTTTCCCCTTTTTCCTTGTCTCATTCACTACCTCTTTTCCTTCTCACAGTGCTGCCATACTCAGGAATAAAATGGCTCCCTACAGAGAGTATTTTGATGAGCTAAAATGAAAAACTGCTCTCCCACGCTGTCAGGGAGCTGTACCCATGGTGCTCTCAGAGCTGTACCCATCAAGGAAGCTTCATTCACTCTTTCATTTAAGAAAAAATTTGGTTGACATTTTCCTTAGGGAAAATTTCCAGTTTGCAAATGTTAAATGCAAGATGTGATACAAAAGGATAGATATTCTGCTGGTTTAATTCTGTTATGCAGTGCAACTTTGCCAAATACACGTCCTTTGGGTAACCAGTCAGTTATTTTTATTCCTTTGGAACTGGGATTCTTTCACTTGCCCTAAAATTATATATATTTTCTTTGAAACTCCTTAGATTAAGTTTTCAATCCACTCTACAGGTTTCAACACTGTGTCCATGTAACTCTTTTCCTCTGTGACTTGAATACTAGTCATTTAATAATTACATATTCTGCATACTCCAAAAGTGGGGAAAAAGCAAAACAGGAGACTATCAGAACTGTAGTTCCAGTGTCCATATACTTTAAGAACCTATCAGAATCCTAAATCTAATGTTTTAACTGTATTTCGATAAAAATCATAAGGTCTATATAATGTGTTCTTTCCATTTCCTGGGGAACGGTAGCTGTCTGTGGCTTTGTCTTGCTATGCAGTACATGAATTTTGTCAAGTTAATGAAAATGTAGATGCTATTTTCATAGAAAACATACAAAAAAAAAAAGGGAGGGCAGGGCATTGGCCATATATAGCAGTTTTATTAAATATTTTGCTTTCACTGCATAATGCAGCCATCCTCTCTACTCATACATTTATAAAATGCCTGTGAGGTCTCATAAAATTCACAGAAAATTGAACTCCAGGAAAAGGTGGAGACCACAACCAATCCAAAGCAAATCTGACCTGTTGGGATGCTATTTCTTGTAGAAACTAAACACAAGCGCACCGGAAGTTGAAAATGGGGATGCACCTTCACAGTGTACTGTAACACGGTGCACTGAAAAGGGGGAACCTGAAGCACAAAGGTATTCAGGAGCCAGTGGATGCTGGCATTAATGCCACTCCAGAACAGCAGACCATATCGCTGTAACGTTGGTGTATTCACATAGCTTCCATAAATGTTCCTCAGAAGACCTCCATGAAAACCAGGCAGACAGTTTGACAACAGTTTGCCAGAAAAATCTGTTATCATGGAATTACTTTAATTCCTGTCATATGCCTGTTGATAACCTAAGTGATGTCCCACTGAGACTACTTTGTACAGCTCCTAGTGCTTCCACGAGAAGGAAAACTCTCATTTGGAACACATGGTAGAGCTGCCTGCCTAGAGACTACAATGGCCTTTAAATAGACCCAGGGACCCCATGGGACCCTGCTCCAGTCTCGGCTTTTTTCATGTGCAAGGCACACAGATAATACATCTGCTCCTGACCCAAGCGCTGCCCTCTGTTTTCAGCTAATGAGCTGTGAAAAGATGGAGGGCAACAAAATGTCTTCAGTGGTAACCAGGTGCAGCTGGTACAAATAGAACTTAGCATTTGTGCATTTTAAAATAGAAGAAATAAAATAAAGCAATCGCTTTCATTTTTGGTTCTGACAGTGTGTTATGAATTTACATTTGTTTTAAAAATCACCCTTAATAACAATATATTCATCCCTATGAATTAATAACACACAGCATTACTAAATATAGTTATTAATATAGCTTAACTGTGAATATTACAGATTGATGCATGCTGGTACTTTCGATTTTGAAGTCACTTGGTGCAGAACAGGTGAAATGGAAAGAGACTGCTAATAAATCATCAAATGGTGCTAAGGAACTTGAATAGTCCCATTTTTTTGAACAGCTACATGCTATTATTGATAGTTTAAATTCTCTGTGAGTATACTTATTTGAAACAGTTTTATCTGCCTATGTAAAGAAAAAAGAAAGCAGAATCTTTGTAGCATGGAGTTTGCTGTTTTAACGAGTAAATATTTAGGCTTTACTTTTTGTGGCAGGCATGTGATCACATGTATCACATCGATGCAAAGTTTTGCCTTCGGATTTTTTTGCTGGATGTGTTTTCTCGTTTTTGTGTTCCACAGAAGCTACAAGTTAAGCTTGAAAATGTCTTGACAAACCAAAAGAGTTTGTTAAGACATTGACAATAGCTGTTTTTTTGTTCTGATACAAGCCTACCATGACATCTTGGAAAAATACTTCATTTCACAACACATGTATAGAAATGCTGTTGAGAAGCAGAAAGCTCTAATCAAGTTTTGTTCTAAGCTAATAAAACTTTGCTGGAAGAGGGGTTGAAGTTGAGTATCTGAAGGCAAAAGTATTTTAAAGTGCTCTATAGCAATAAAAAGGTATAAAATACAGCCTTCAGGCACCCATTTATTTAGAAGTTTCTAAGTGCAGGCAGTGTGTGAAGACCCTTACCTGCTTATGGCAAAGAGAAGAAAAGATCAGTCATTAATCATATCTATGTATTGCATTTATCAGAAAAGGACTGAACTTCATGCTTGCTCAGCTTTTCAGTCTAATAGGCAATGCTATGAGAGGAATAGGGTTTTTTAGAGATATTTGATTTCTAGGAACTGACAAAGACCATCAGCCTGTAGCATATAAACCTCCACTCAGACTTAGCTCACCAGCCACATGTATTAGTTTTCATCTGATAACCTAGAAACTTCAGGGTGGTTTTCCATGTGAAAATATAAAGTGTCTTGAATGGTTGTGCTTTTTTAGCAAAAAGTATGGAATTATTTACAACTGTTCCTTCCTAAAAAGGAAGAATTTCCAATTAACCTCTACTTCAGTCTTTACCATCAGTGTATTTTGGCTCCTTTTTCATACCTGATGCAAAGGAGTAAGTGTGGCTTTTATCCACACACAGAATAGACTGGACAGTGGAAAAAGTGTGAAAAGCTGATGTTTGATTACAATCGATCCAACAGCACTGGAAAGTTTCATTTTTCCACACATCATCCAAATACTTGTGACTCTTTCCAAACATACTTATTACACAACATGAGGTTGTGAGGAAATGAGGAATTTTACATTTTTAAATTGTACTGGTCAGAATGACTGACTGTGTTTCGTAAGTAGAAGATAAGAACTGTGCAACACCATTGTAGTGGCATAACTTGAAAGTCGAAGAGTTGGATATATGAATTCTGCAGTTATAAAGTCTTGCACTCCATGAAGAGTGCTGTGTTTGTTCCTGATAGTATAAATAAATGCTCTTCACTTTTTATTTTCGATAAAAAGGTGAGGTCCATTGGAAACAAAGATAGGCATATGGTGGAATGGAAGAAACCTCAAAGAATATTGACTCATTGTAACAAGAAGTTTGTCTCCCTGTCCAGGTCCTTACAGGGTAGTAAAAAATGATGGGTGAAGGTGCTGTGTATTCACCAATTATTTAAATTGCATTATGCTTAGAAACCTAAATATTGGAATCTGCTGGTGAACTAGTGCCTTTGAAGAAAATGGAAGTTTCACTTTGCAAAGATGCTTTTCCCATCTTTACATGCGTATGCAGCTCAACAGATTTTTACAGACACAATTAAAACAGATATGAAAGTAACTGAGGTTTAAGTATGATTAAATATAATTAAAACACTTTAAAATGTCCATATTGTTCTGAATATTGCAAGCTGTAATGGAGACAGTATTTCCTTTTTAACTGAGTGCAAGCTCAAAAAGTAATAGGCTCTCTAATATGAAGAATTTAATCTTTTTAAATACCATACTTAAAGTCCCAAAAAAAGAATTTCATTGGGTTTTTTGTTGCTTTGATACAGAAATAGTCGTGGGGTTCAATAGATTTACTATGTTCTCTCACAATCCTGGGATTTTCAAGTGCATTAATATATTTTACAGTAGATTTTTTTCCTGTGATAATACTTGACATGAATGAAGTTAAATTTTAATTAGGCTACACATTTTTTTTCAGTCTTTTTTTTAAATTGTATGATAGCAAGACAGAGTGAGTATAAATAATGGCACAAAATTAATCAGCTGTTTTGGCAACTCCATACCAATAACCAAAATAAGGGTTTCAGTTAAACATTTATTCTCATCACTGCTCTTATACTTAAGACAGAATCTATTATGTAAAGTAAAATTATTCTTGTGGATGTTAATTGTCACATTTCCTGAATTTCCATAGATGACAGGTGGTGACAGGAACTTGGAACTGTTCCAAAACTGGAACTTGGAAATTGTTCTAATTTGAGATGAATACAAGTTAAAACAGACAATACAGGAAATAAAAGTGTTATGATTCCCTACAAAAGAATTATACACCCTAACCTTTTATTTCTTTCAAAGTCTTTGAAAAGCATCATTATAGAAAGGTAGAGAAGTTTTTGAAAGGAAGTGAAAAATGTGGTACGAAATCAACAAAAATAAAAACAAAATCTGTAATCTTTAAAAGATTAGGAGAAATTAGCAAACACTTAAGCAATCGGCCATGTTGAGTGCAAAACACTTTCCTGGAGCATTCAACTTCTCCTTCTTTAGCAGGAGGTGGAAACAATGTTTTGCATTCAGTCTAATTCACAGCTCTAAGTTACTCTATACCAATAGTCTGAGGAGTGCTGGGCTGATTTTCCCTAACCTGGCTGGAAGAACCAAGTACCAGTCTGCCCAACATGCATTATGTAATACAGAAAAAGTAGTATTTTGTATAATGCACCACCATTGTTATCACACAGCTTTGTGGAACTTACTGCAGATAGATATTGTCAAAAATACGATTTAGAATATTTCACAGCTCATCGAATTCTGGGTAATGACAGCAATATCTTCCTTTATTATCCATAAAAATATATACAGAGGTGCTCAGCCTTTATTCTTCTAATTACAAAATGATGTGACAGAGTTCTCTGGAAAGGTTCCTCCCATTCTACCATTGTTGGGTAAATTACAGACATTTAAAAGAAAATACTAAATGTCTGCTTAATACAGCTTTATTTCAGAGGGAAAAAAGGGTATTAACAGAGATTAATTTTAATACATGCAAATATTTCTAACGTACATTTCTCTCTTCAAATACACATATAGACATCAGCAGAAATAGAGAAAGGTATTGAAGAAAAAAGATACTGTGCATTTGTTTGACTATATCTTAATATGATAAGCTATTGATCACTTAATTTTATGAAACTTACTGGTTAATACTACAAATGAATTATTTAGTGTAACAATCTAATTGAATAAACTGTTAAGAGAGGTGTTAGATATCCTTTAGAATCACTGAGATGCTTTTTTTCTAAAACTGTAAGATTCTCTTTTTATGTAAGCATAAGGTTAGAAGAAATATGTCAGCCATTGCTAATAATTCATATTAATTATTTTATCTAACTGTAGAGGTTAACAATGTGGATAGTGTGAAAGTAATCCTTTGAAACTTGTGTTAGATAGCTTTGGACATTTTCTTTGGTAGTTCTAGCTCGAACATTATGTGCTAAGTTATATGTAGGGATATATAACTGCAAGACTATAGCATAGATAGTTAGGTAAATTCACAGCTTTATAAATCAAGCCAAATCAGGGCCAAGAAATTAGTCATAGCAGTGGCACTCGTCAGTCCTGTGGCATGGTGGCAACCTACCCTGGCAGTCCCTGAGCTCCCACAGCTGAGGCTATCTGAATCTTCCTGAGGCTCTTCTGCTTTAAAGGAAGTGTTGGCAAACTCATTACTTGTTTATGCCATGGTTATCCAGACCCTCAACCGTTTCTCATAACTCTTAATGCATTACAAAAAAGAACAAAAAAAAAAAAAAAAGAAGTTAGGGGCAAAAGCAGAGACAAGGACTCTCTTGCTGGAGGAATATCCTGCCAAGCCCTGCAGGCTCTTCGTCATCTGTAAAATATGATTGTTTCTGTGCGGGAGCCCAGCATCAGAGGGCAGGGGAGAGGAGGTTCATGTCTGATGCAGGCTGGGAGAGAACTGGGAAGGGTCTCCCATTTTCTGGCTGACTTGGCAGGGACAATGATGGGTGAACCAAAACTTCATGGGACAGTGGAAAACCTGGTGCGCTTTAGTGTTTTGAAGACTACTGTGTGTCTCTAGCCCCAAGGTGCAACCTTTTGCATGAGATACCAAAGGAGCTGTGGTCACCCTGAGCCCACACATACCCTGATACTGCAGTGAGGCACAGCTAGGAAGGCATGTCTTGTGCTCCAACCCGAAACAATTCCCCAGGAATGTGTGACTTAGAAATGTCTTTTATGTTGCTTTACTTAACGCCTTAAAAGTACAGTCTGAGACCTTGGCATATAGCTTCTTCTCCTGGGGTCTGCAGCCTAAAAGAACATTTTAGCATCTATCTTACAAACAGGGCTGATTTTAGAAGAAGCCCTTACTGTCAGATTTACAAAGGTTTTTAGGGGATTAACTCCTGTTGAGCATCTCAGCTTTGAAGGAAATAAGTCTTTCATTTGCACTAGGCAGTACTCACTGAGGCAGAGTTTCAGCTACTGTAAATAAATACCATTGATTTGAACTTTCACAGAGTTCCAGAGCAGAGTAGATTTAAAGAGCATGATGAACATAAGATTTAAAAATAAATTTAAAAAATCAGAGTCCTGGTGCTCTGACATCTTTATGATTGCAAAAATAGTCATCATCAACCCTTAAAAACAAACAACAACAAACCACCAAAACAAACAAAAACAAAAAATACAAATCTCTAGAAATTAATCTTGTAGTGAAATCAGTCCTCTGAACAATCCTCTGAATCTAAAATCTTTCCTTATTCTGAAGTAAGGTTTCTTATTTGGATCTCTCAGAAGTAAACTAACAAATGCAGGTAGTACCCCTACGTCAACTGTTCTGCCTTCTCTGTCACCTTAGTCCTGTCCTTCTGTCCCCTAGGCCTGGGATAATGCCCAGAGAGGAGTGGGGTGGTTAAGTTGCAGAGTATAGTTAGAACAAGCTATTTCTGAGTGTTCTTGAAAAAATTTACGGGTCTAACAGAAAAGGTGGCTGGGAGTTTAGGTCAGGTGGAGGATTAGTTGCTGAACTACCCTGCCCAATATGGGGTTTTGGAGGAGTCCAGCTTCTTGTATTCCTTGGTTGGTCCAGCCCTTAAAGCAGTCTGTTTCCTCACAGAAGCATTGTTTTACCCCAAGATGCACAGCCAAGGGAGAGCAGAAGACAAGCAGAAGGACCAGTATCATTAACATGTTAGAGTCAGAGAAGTTCTTTAAGATAAAAGAATGTATCTGAAATCAATAAAGAAAATAACAGGTTCTAACTTTCACCTTCTTTTATAGACTGTTTCTCGTCCTGTTGTTCCAAACTCTGGTGACTGCTTTTCCTACATTCAGAAGCCTTTTTCAAAGATATGTGGGTTTACACCTTTTAAAGACTTAGTTTTACTATTAATCATTAAATATTCCTTTGAACATTGAATTTAAACATTTCCCTTTTTGACCCAGCATAAAAGATTAATTTTATTATTATGCAAAATGTTTTACTTTTCTTTACTCTTCTATATTCATTTTCAAATCACACAGAAAGTAGTTACCCTAGAATACCCTTCAAGGTGTTCAAGACTCAATTTTTTCATGACAACATGTTTTTATGTTTATTTCCTTTCAGCAAAGTTTCTAAGACCTCAAAAAACTCATTGAATTGTTTTACAGTTTAGATAGTATGCTGTGCTGGTTGCTATCCATAGTTGTGCCATTTTGCTTCCTTGATTCTTTTTCCTCCCTCTTACCTATTTGAGCAAGTGGTACAGCATTAAATAGCACAGTAATTGTTCAACATAAAATTTTCAAATTACAGTTCATGAAGTTTATTCAAAAGAAATTTTAAAATTCCAAAAGGAAAGGACAAATCTATGGGAAATATTGAAACTAAACAGCAATAAACAATAGTTCGTTTACTCAATAAAGTCTATTTACATAATCCAAACAGCAAACAAACTCTTACTGGATCCCATCCTGCCAGACTCATAAAGTATTTAAAGAGTTCTAATACTGCATTTCAAATTGAGCTTTTGAAAGTGTCTCTTGTGTTTAGCTTACTAGTTTTTAAACCATTGAAAATATTGATAAGGTTTGAGTTATTTTCTTTTTGGTTTTAATTTGTATCAGTCACTTGTTCAGCTGCTGTTCACTGATATTACTATGGTACAAAAATGAAGCTGTTGTTTTGGGTTTGTTTTTTGAAAAAGATGAAAGACAACATATTGTTCTTATTATGCTATGTGTGATGTGATTTTCCCTGTGGATTATCCTGGTAGAAGTAATATGTTTACGGAATTTGAATTAAAGCAGATTAAATACCTGCAAAGATGTGCACTACAGATTTTGTTTTCTTCCTCAGATCTCAAAAATAAGCAATTGTTTTGAAAAGATGAGATAAAGCACCAAGAGAGAAAAAAATAAAGACATTACCAGAAATACTCAAAACAATCTGGTGTTCTATGTATTTAATGTCAACCGCTCCCCTTTTTTCACCCTCAGTAAAGTAGGGATGTATTTTGACTGTCTCTGTAAACAGTGAAATAATACCATCTCAGCTTATGAATGTTTCTGTATCAGGATTCCAACTGAGAACTTCTGTGTAATCAAATCCATTACATTATCATTTTGGCATTTTGCTATCAAGGGGATCATAAGAAATGACCCAATCAATGCTACTAGATTTGTTTCGTAATGGTGTGCACAACTTAGAATTATCTGCTATGACATTTGATAACTCAGGAAATAAACCAACTTATTAGTAGTACAGTTCTGTGTATCCTCATCAATTTCACATTCAAGCATTTATATATCCAAAAACCTTCAGTAAGTGAAATAAAAAAAAAAACCAAAAACCAAAACAACATCCCTTGCAATGTGTCCTTGTTCAGGAGTACAGAAAACCAAAGTAAGATGTTTTAAATGGTATATGATATTGTAATTTAAGTCTTCAGTATAAGTTGAAAGGACACTTTAGTTTAGGGCTTTAGATTTTTAGCTGAAGTGTAGGATAACCACATGATGCTATTATTGCTCAAATAGCGAAGAGAAGCCTTGTGTCTATGTTATTCTCAGAAGAACCTAGGCTCCTGTTTTCCTGTGCACGTGAAGAAAGCTTTCCACTGGTGAAGGCTATGCAAAATGTGCTTCTCACTGTCAGGCTGTGATGCTCCTTCCTAGCCAGCCAAGTAGAACCAGTACTTGATTTACAGGCAGACTCATGATGTCTCCACCACGAGCCCCTTTCAAAAGGAAAACAGACAAACCAACCAAGCACTGTATCCAGCAACATTTTTACATATGCTTCAAGAGAAAAGGGGAATGAGGCATAGATGGGCCAGACACATAGTTTGTAGTATGCAGACATAGATGGTTATCAGCTGTCATGGTAACACCATCATTTACTGGGATTCTGTCCTTAGTAATTCAGCAGATTTTTAAAAGGCCAAAAGATGCAGAGATTCTAATTCTCAGGTCTGCCTTCCAGTTCTTTTTGTTTAAGGAGATTTTTTTTGGTTTTTTTTTTTTTTTTTTTTTTGTCTGTTCAATTTCTGTGTGATTTCTTCTGTAGGTTTCAGCAGAATATATACATATGCACACATATAGCTACATATGTATGTGTATTGTTTTGTAAATGTTCTCAGTCATGCTTTCTTCTGCTTTGCATCATTTATTCATATACCTTCCATGTTCTCATTTATTTTTGGAGTAACTAAACCTTATAATAAATTATTAAATATAACCTGACAGTGACAGAGTCTTCACGTTTTGTTTTTTTCTGGGCATGGGGGGGGACGAAGGGGTGAAGGAGGGAGGAGAACAGGGGCTACACTTCTATTCCATCCCCAAACAGAAAACACTGAAATTACTGTGGTGAGTGGCAAGAAGCCTATAAAACCACAAAGCTGTCAGATACCAAGCTTCTGTTCATACTTTTAAATCTAGGTTCAAGGAGCCCTGATATATTTGCTTTTGTCAGCTGAATAGTGCTGTTTGCCCAGCAGCAAAATAACACCTCCTGTGTGGAAAATCATGGGTGTTTATTATTCTATAGAGCTCTCAGTTTGAGATGCAAAAACCATGGACAACATCGAGCACGTGTTCTTTCTCACCCTGTCACATAAGCTTCTCATACATATAGATTTCTCTGACCAAATTAACTATGTAAACATATGCAGCTCCATTCTACATATCAGAGCTGTTCTAAAATTGATATTCAAGAGTTCACCTACTGGGTAAAACTATTTCAATTGCAGAAGCACAAATATTCTCTAATTCTGCATATGAATCAAGGGATAGATTAACTCTGCAGGCTGCAGAGTTCCCAACACCAACACACCTGGGGTAACACGGCTGTCCCACCAAAGCAGACCAGGCACTGCCCAGCACAGCCAGTTTGACCTTCCACATCTTGCTGGTGCAGAGAAAATAAAGTCTATGCTGCAAATAAAAGGCCTATGATTTGATTATTTCATTCTTAAGAAAGATCCTAATGGTCTTTTCTTTGGTTTCTGTGAGACATTTTTGCAGTTGACGTAAATCTCCTATGTCGACCGGGGTGATGATTCTTCTTTTTGTGCTGTGTGTGCCATGGAAATTGGATCTTCCATATCTGTTAGCAGGCTAGAAGAACATTAAAAAAAATACAAAAGTTGAAGGACTTTTCTCAAAACAGCTACAGCTATGAAAAAGGAGAAAAATGGCAATTTTTTCTCAGATGCTGATTTATTGTTGGGACATATTCAACCATCAATACAAATACTCTTTTCTAGTTTTCTATGAATACATTTCATATTCAAGTCAGATGAAAAAAGAAGTTGCAGTTTGAATATGTTTCCCAGATGTCCCACATCAGGTCCCTGATAAAGCATCTGTGAAATGCCCCCTTCCCCTCACACACTTCAGATAATCACCCAGTCTCTCCTACATCAATTTTAGAACATGAATTATTCTCAAGCTATTGGCTATGCTAAGAATTAGTCATGTCTTTAAGACAACTTAATGTTACAGTGCCCGGGTGAACTGATATGGGAGGAAAGGTGGTTTCTGAAGCAAATGGCCAGTCCATAGATTATGGTCACTCTAGGAAGAGCATCATCTTGATACAAACAGTGACCCAACAATCAGAATGAGAGAAATAGGCTTTATAAGGACATGTTGACAATGGAGCTTACCACTGGATCATACAGAAATGAGATCTGAGAGATCTCAGATCCACTGTGAGCATGGGGTCATTTCCCTAAACACACATTTCCTTAAACACACCCCTGACTGAGGGTGTGAAGAGACAAGGCAGAAGAAGTGAAATCGGCTCCTATGTTTCCACTTCTAAACTTCAAGGCTTGATTAGGATTTTTAAGAGGAGGAAAAAAGACTCAGAGTTCCAAAACATTGATTGTTACAATATAAAAAACAAAGGAGACGCACTGAAACAGCTATCCCAAAAAATTATGGTGAAGCTGAACTGGAAAAAATAGATAAGACAAAGAGTGTCATAGAATATAATTTCCTGTCTCACTTTTACAAATAGGGACTGGAGGAAAAAAGAGACTGACAACACACAAGTAATAAAAAGCTACCAAACTGAAAGTGCTAATTTGTTAATAACATGGAACAGAGTAGAGTCACTAAATGTAACTGTAAAGCATTAAAGAATATTAATCAAAAAATAATGAATAGCAATAATCGTACTTTCAAATCTTCAGTTTTTGCTGTCTATATAGTTTAAGATTAGACTATAAGATTCAGGGGATATAAAGAGCAGTCACAGAAGAGAAAGATCTTAGTAAATATACAGTACAAACCATGAGTAAGCTCCATCTCATCAGGTCAACTTTACCTGGGTCTGATAGAGTGCAAATCGTTTAATAAGGCCTCTGTGATCTTCTTCCTCTTCTTTCTGAAGACATAAATTAAATGGGAGACACACTGGAGGAAGCTGCATTGTACATGACAGTATAGTCTGAAATACCTAATTCCGACATATGGGAGATAATGCTGGTATTGCTTGCTTTCCCACTGAAACCAATAAATACAATAAAAATCCAGGTAGACTTGCAAACCAGCATACATGAGATTATCACCGTTTCATAAAAGCCTGAAAAGGCCCTTTAATTCAGGGGGAAATACAGTAATATGTAGGCCAAAATTCCAGTAGCCTCATATATTGTCGTAGCGGAAGGAACGTTTTTCTGCTATTTTCATTGGAAGCAGAGAGATTCTGGATCAGACCACTAGTGATAATTGACAAGAAATACAGCAAACTTAGCTAATGCTTTAAGCTATGAGTTTGGATCCAGCTGTGAGTGAATTTGGAACTTAAAATCAGAGGACAAAAAATGCTAGAAGATGTAGTAAACCTCAAGATGTCACCTGGCCTCTGTGCACAAAATAGGAATAGCAATGTCTAGCTTGATATTATTCCTGGCAAATCACCCTAAGCGTTGTTTCAGCTAATACCACAGTAAGCATTTAGCTGACCAATGAACTTGAATGAGCCATTTGTTTTTCCAATGTGAAAAAAGGGTGGAAAAATAACAGAAATGTCACTTTTTCATAGGTTGTAGAACTGATAGGTTTTTTCAAGTTTAAAATTTTGATTATATAATTCAATTTTTACATATACCCTTTTTTTTTTTTGTTTGTTCTTAAGAGCATAGTATGATGGGCTATTAATACATTCATACTTACCTGCTTCAGTATATTATGAAAATAGACTTGTTACTCACTTTTTGCAATAAGTAGTGGTGAAGAAGAAGATGAATAGGAAATCTAACAGGAAAACAGTGGCAGAAATTCCTTCAATTGTGTAGGTGTTAACCCATTTCTCATCCCAAGTTGCTAAAATACAATTGTAATAAATACAATTTTTATTTTTTATAACTAGAAATCAGCATGAACTTTTCATGACAAACTAAGTTGATATAAAGACATCATTCCATGACAGCTTGTGCTCTATAGTCAGACTTTACAACAATTTCCTCATTTCTAAAGTGCCTTTGTTATGCTGAAGTAGCTCTTACAAAAGTTGTGACTGGGATAACCAAAGGTGAGTGAACACAGCACAGTGGTATGAAAAAATGGCTATGCTTTGTATAATCCTTTTCTATCTTCTTGCCTCCCCTGGTGAGAAAGCAGTTCATACACAAGTGACTCAGTATATGATTAATGAAAGCACTCAGTCTACTTAAATGAATTCTCTTGGCTGACAACACAAAGCTGGGAGGAGTGGCCAGCATCCCAGAAGGCTGGGCAGCCCTTCAGAGGGACCTCAGCAGGGTGGAGAGGTGGGCAGAGAGGAACTGTCTGAAACTCAACAAAGGCAAGTGCAGGATCCTACACCTGGGAAGAAATGTCCCCATAGACCAGTACTGGTTAGGAGGTGACATGCTGGAAAGCAGCTCTGAGAGAATCACCTGAGGGTCCTGGTGGACAACAAGCTGTCCATGAGCCAGTGTGTCCTTGTGGCCAAGAAGGCCAGTGGTATCCTGGGATGCATTAGGAAGAAAGGAGGTGATCCTGCCCTTATACTCAGCCCAGATGAGGCCACATCTGGAGTGCTGTGTCCAGTTCTGGGCTCCTCAGAACAAGAGACATGGAGTTCCTGGACCAGGTCCCATGGAGGATCAAGGGACTGGAGTATCTCTTTTATGAGAAAAGGCTGAGGGAGCTAGGCCTGTTCAGCCTTGAGTAGAGATGTGTGAGAGGGGACATCATCAATGTCACAGAATCACATAACCACAGAATCAACTAGATTGGAAAAGACATTTGAGATCATCAAGTCCAGCCTATAAGTCTGTAAGTATCTGAAGAGAGGGTGCCGAGAGGATGGAGTCAGGCTCTTGGTGGTGCCAACCAATAGGGCAAAAGGCCATGGGCAGAAACTGATGGACAGGAAGTTCCACCCAGACATGAGAAAGAATTTCTTTACTGTGCAGGTGACCGTGCACTGGAACAGATTTCCCAGAGAGGCTGTGGAGTCTCCCTCACTGTAGATATTCAAGCACCATCTGGACACAATCCTGTGCAATGTGCTGTAGGATGGCCCTGCTGGAGCAGGGACGTTGGACCAGACAACCCTCTGTTGTCCCTTCCAACCTTACCCATTTTGTGATTCTGTGATTGTAAAAGTTGTCCCATAATATTTCCATGGGCAGCAAATTATTTTTCAAAGTACCAGGCAGATCATCTCAGTGCTCAAGAGATTTGCTATTCAATACTGGACCCAGTTGTGTTTTCTGCTCTAATTCAAAAAGAAATCTGCTCACCTTTTAGCAAAAAAATTTCCACAAAAAATTTCTCCCATTTTCATCCTGGTTTTTTAACTTTTTTTTTTCTCCCATTTTCATAACCTTTTTTTTTTACATACCTTGATGATGAATGTCAGGAAACCTGCCCTGTTTGTTCTAGCCTAAGCAAAAAGACTTTCTTTGAAAACTGCAACTGAGGCAGGAAAGTTAAATTTATAGTAACTTTGCTTAAAATGCATTGATTTCTTTGGTATGGAGTCACATCTTCTAAAGAAACTAAAGAGCAACATGTAATAACTAAAGGGTAGAGACAGACAAGACAATGGCTTCAAGGTATAAACCAGTATATTCTTATAGTGCTTAAGTCTGTGGTGAGGTCATTCTCATTTTTGAGGTGGAAAAGAACTTTGGAGGAAAGAAAAGGTAATATTATCAAATTCACACAGGTAACCGACAATTCAAGTCCTCAGCAGTTCACTGGTGAAGAGGGGCTAAAATCTATCTTTAGGTGTAGTCCCCCTTTAATGTTCTGCTCACTCTAAGATGAAACCAGGGTTGCCCCAGAGTGTTTTCATTCTGGGTAGACAAGAAAGTTATGTATTTAGTTCACATGCAAAGGAAAACACTCAGTATCACTAATGACAGTAATCCCAGCTAAACAGCTGCTGAACCATCACGGGAAGGCTTTTCTCTCCAGGATCAAAAAGATTCACAGCTTCTTATCCTGAATACCACACAAGACTTATTCAGGTACACCTCTTTAGTACTGATGTGTTCATTGGAAAGGTTAACAAAAAATACTGTCCAGAAGAGTGTTATCCTTGAATCCAATGTTATTTTACTGGAAAGAAAAAAATTCTCTCAAGTTTACACTGCTGAAGATGTATGACACTACAGAGAAGGCTGCCTGATAACCAAAACTAATACCTTTTGTATTATAACCACATATGAAATCGCTCTACTGCCAGAATGTTTTCAGCTCCTGTGTACTTAATATAGCAGAATGGTGCATATAGTTATGTCCAAATTCAGGAAAAACTATGTCTCTTTTTTCCAGCTGTTATGCTACCCAGCAGAGAAAATCATTCTTTGTGCCAGTGAATACTTACAGAAATAAAAAACAATCTGTAAGAAACAAGGGGAAAAAATGTTAAATCTTGTATTTGATTTTCATCAAGGGTGGGTGAATCTGGATAGAGTTACAGATTTCAGCAGCATCCCCACCCTTCAGTTTAACTGCTCCAGTCTTCACGATTCTTTTTCTGAAGTTTCACCTTCAGTTTTATCAGGTCAAGATAATAATCTCTGAGTTAATGAGTTTGAGAGCTGAGATTATCAGTTGTCAGTTAAATTTGGATGAGAAAAATCATCAGATTTTTTTTAAACTAACAACAACTCTAAGCCCATATGCCTCTTCTCATTTGAAGTGAGGAAAACCTTCCTTAGGCATTTGTTTCCTTTAACTATACAAAACCTTTTGTAATTACTGACTTTAACATCCAGTCAAGATTTTGCAGCAACATGTCAGAGGCTTGTCATGTGTCTCTTTAGTTCTTATGTTCTCAACAAATATGATATGTTGACAGGAGGTTATTAAGTATATTTTCAGCATCAGAACAATTTCTGTTAAGTATTAGTATTTCTCTGCAAGTTTGTGAAATTCTTCTGTGGGATGGTTTTCAACCTTTGGTGCACTGACTTTAGTTTTGAGGAGGAAGCACTGATGGGCCAGACAATTACTTGTTTTTACAAGATATTTGAACTGCTCTGTCAAGACCTTCATGTATTTTGTCAAATGCCTTGCTGGATTGGCACCAATGGTATGCTAACTAGGTATCACTGAAATAGTTTTCCCCACACCTGTAAAGCAGAAATCCAGCACGAATGCATTCATGTCCAAAGTATAGTGTTTTGTTGAGTAGAGACCTACAGAGATGGTTTGACAGCTTGTGTTCATACTGACTGACTTCATGGAAGCAAGGTAATTTCACTCCTATCCTGATTCTCCTCAGCCCCTCACTGCAGTTCTTGTCTTCTGTCTGTTTCCTATGGCTCAGAAGCACTGCTGACTTCTCCCAGCTCACAAGAAACGTCTGATAACCCCCAATGACTGGACAAGTAATTCCCTGCTTTTCACCTGGGTGATAATGAACATTATCCTGATGCAGTCAGTGTCAGTGTGACCTCACCCTGAGCACTGTGTGCAGTTTGGGGCCCCACAAATTTAGAAGGATGTGAAGGTATTCGAATGTGTCCAGAGGAGGGCAAACAAAGCTGAAGAAAGGCCTAGTACAAACCATAATGTAATTCTGACCCCCTAAACATACATGTAGGTACAAACACCAATCTGTTCTTCAGTTCTAGTGCAAACACACAGAAACACGTTTCTGTTTTACTTTGCCTATCTTGCTTTCTGCTAAAGTGAAAAAAAAAAATAAATCTTTCTAAAATGTCTGTGTCTTTAGGATGGAATAAGCACTTCTTTTTCAACCCTGCTGATTTTTCAGTCTTTTCATATGATGTGTCCTATTCTTTCCCAATCATCTACCAAAACAATATGTGGATTGCAAGTCTACTTCCTTTCGTCAAAAACTGTCTCAAAGGAAAAATCATGGTAAGAAAAAAACAGATATGGGTTCAGATGTGCAATCTGGTGTCATGACTAATCTCCATATTGATAGAATTTTTAAAAGGAGCTATATAATGAAGAACATACTAGAAATTGATCCAAAATCTCTTGAACACATAGTATAATTATGTAATATTCAGCTTTCTGTTTCTGAAAGAGTGGTCAAACAAAAGCTACACTACTTTGCAAACATGTTGGTTTATACGTTCCAGGTTTTGAGGTCAAAAAAGATTTGCAGAAGTCTGATTTCAGGTGGAATTTTTTGTCTGTGAAAAACAAGTCGCAATGTTTAGTGGGATAAAATGGTTAAGCTTAGTGATACTGAATAGATCTCATGGTTTAATTTTCACTAGCGTTCAAAAACATTAAATGCCACATGCTGACTTCTACTGAAACAACTGCAAGAGCTGCTTTCACAACATTTGAATGCCTTTTCCTTTTTGTCTCCCTTTTTTCTTAATAAAAATTTCATGCTGTTTTTCTTTGCAAAAATATATCCACCTTTAGACAAGAAGCAAGCTGCTTCTTCCTACTGTACCACCTCTCAGAATCAGCATTTTTTGGACTGTTATCTCTTCTGCAAGTAATCCTGTACTCCTGATAGAGCCTTTTACCCAAGATTCCCCCTCTTCAAAAGTTCTTGAGGTCCTCTCAGCAACAGCTTAAAAAAAAAGGTTCTTTTACTGTTTTACTCTCTCAACCTAAACAGCTTTCTCTATTACTGTTTACAGTGCAGCTCTCCTCCCACCTCCTAGACTCAGTATTTCAAAATAACTCTGCAACTGGGCAAGGCGAGAAGAATTGGTTTACCCATGCAGAATCACATCAACAGGCTTAAAGCGTTGGAAGACTTTAGCAGCAAATCTGAGCTGGAGTGTGGCTTAGCTGTAATGCTAAACCGAAGAAAATGACATGACTGAACTGGTAGAACACACACAAAAAAGATAGTGTGGCAAGCTTCTGGCACCACTTTGTTTATTCTAGCCACAACTGTTGGATCAAACAGAGTAAGTCACTCATGAGTTTGTGAGAGACTTCACTGTCTGTGCCACAGGGTGCGGAGGGAGCTGACGCCTGGCCTGTCGCTTCTTCCGCCTTGCTGTTTCTCCGTTTCACACTGGACGTATTAATTGTGTGTTACAAAACAGTTCCAAGTGTTAAAGAAAAATAAGTGGAAATCCTTGACACTTCATTTTCTTTGAAATTAATGGAAACTCAACAAAATGCACTTCATAATAAAGGGTGAGGTCTTAAAAGGGATACAATGGACTGTTTTCTGAATCATACTGTACTTCAGAGTCTTCAATGTTTTCATATTTTTTTCCTCCAATATACAGGCATAACTATGCTGCCATTGCTAGGACTAAAAATAATAAAATTAC
Source organism: Climacteris rufus (assembly GCA_013398175.1). Classification (NCBI taxonomy): domain Eukaryota; kingdom Metazoa; phylum Chordata; class Aves; order Passeriformes; family Climacteridae; genus Climacteris; species Climacteris rufus. Next base: position 473,188 of record VZRZ01002841.1, read on the forward strand.
TTTGTTTCAAAAGCAAAATAAAAGCATGGAAACTAACCTCCTTTTTTGGAGAAGAAATAGTTTTTGTAGGTAGAACTGATCATTCTGAAAGTTACTGTATTTTTTGCAACTCACTATATGTTTTCATTTGGTGTGAGAAGCACTGCACTTAGAGAAAGAAGAAAATATTTCTATTACTCTACAATTAGAATATGCTTTATTATATCAACATAGACAAGATTTTGAAATTTGAATGTTTAGAATTGTCAGAGGTAAGAGGACTTTTTGTCCTGTTCCCTCTATTTTTATCACATTCTGCTCACCTTCATGGATTTTTGTGGTCAAGTATTCAAAGTAAAGCAGGTCATCATGTTTGTCCCCAAGCACATTCTCCACTTCTCAATTAACTATATCACAGATTAAACATATTCTGGAGTTTTACACCCCATGTCACAGCACCACCAAACACAGACATGGAACAGTCCTGTATGACCAGGAACAAGAGCAGAACAATGAAAGTTGGTCTGAATGCTGCAACAGAAGAAGGATGGGGGGGAGGCATGTTACAACAAACATATCTTCAAAATGCATTCTGCAGAGAAGAAGCAAAATCAAGTATTTTTCTTTTCTCTTTTCTTTTCTCTTCTCTTTTCTTCTCTTTTTTCTGACTTATAACAGATATCACTCTCTACAACTACCTGAAAAGGTTGTAGCCAGGTGGGGGTTGGCCTCTTCTCCCAAGCAACCAGCAGCAGGACAAGAGACTCCCTCAAGCTTCGGCATGGGATGTTCTTGCTGGACATCAGGAAAACATGGTCAGGCATTGAAACAGTCTACCAAGAGAGGTAATAGAGTCACCATCCCTGGAAGTGTTCAAGACACAACAGGAATGATTTAGTTGGCAAGGTGGTGTTCAGTCAAAGGTTGAACTTGATGATCCTGGAGGTCTTTTCCAATATAAGTGATTCTATGTTTCTATTCTATTCTATAATTCTTAACAACAAACCAGTTTCTCACAAACAGGTCTAAAGTCCTATAATGAGATCAGACAAGCTTAAAGGAAGCTAATTTCTGTGAAAACAAGATTAATTGTTAACTTTGCAATCTTTTACATGCTGCTAATTGGAATGTGGTATTTAAATAAATCCTCACTTGTTACTGAAGGGATATTTTATATGGGTAAAAATGCTAATGCCTCAGAAGGCCCTATTTTGAAGACATGTACCCCTTTCTCCTTTACTTACAAGCCACAGTAAAACTCATCACATAGGTTTTGTTTCTCCCAACAGCTACACAGCAATACATTGCAGAGTCAGAGGCTTTGAAATATTTTGAAAGAAAATCCTGGAGTTTGCCTGATCAGAACAATCCACTCGTGTCCACTCTTTGAAATATGAACCAAAGCTTTTCTTTCCTGACAAGTTAGACAGAATGACAACATCTCCCCAATCTGCTTTAATCCTTTCCCACATTGCTCACTGCACTGAATCTCCAATTTTATAAGGGCAAGTAAAAGCAGCATTTCCTTCTGACTTGGCAAACATGGGATTATTTTGTTTCTTAGACACTTCAAAACCATCTGTATGAAAGCACAAAGCCAACAAAAACCTACTTACAATTCATTGAAGGAAAATTCAGTATCAACAGTTCCACGTATGTATGATAAATGTATGGTAAATATTAATGAAATTGACTTACAGCAGAAAGATATTCAAATTATTTGAAATGCTAAAAAAATGTAATTTATACCTATCTATGACTATGTTTTTTGGACATTTAGACAAAACAGTCTTTATGGAATTGTGAAGCTGTGATGACATGGCAAGAAGGCCATTTCTGTAAATTTTGAGTATATTAATGTTCTATTAACAGTTTCAGCAAATATTCAGCAGTATAAATTGTGGGGCTAATCTAATTAAATTTGGCATAGTCTTGCTCTTCTTTCACAGTAGTTATAATAAGAAAATGGTTTGATGTGACCCTCAGGACATGCTTTAGTAAATTATGTTAAAAGACATTCCAGCCTATGAACGGCAATTCTCCCATTCACAAATCTCACACTACCCAAATAAAAAAATTCTTATCCATACACTTTACATGGGAAAAACCTGTTTGTTTGTGGTATGAAAGAAGACTTCCAGACAATTCAAGACTTCAACCACACAGAAACCATATATATATCTTAAACAATTTTGTCTGAAATCCCTTGCTCTGAGTTATTGCTTTTAGCAATGTAATTTACTGTCTACAAATTGAGAAAATAAACTTTTAAAAGTCTTCAATAGAAAGACTGTCAATTTTTCTGATATTCAGAGCCACTTGATTTCTAAAGTCAGCTTTGTTATGACTGTATCTCATAAGCTAAGCCTAGCGCTGTCTTCTTGCTGAAGGCTTTAATGTTGGGAAAGATTCATGATCACACTGTTTTTCCTACACTGTAAAAGGATTGATCTTTCAAGTTCTTCAAGAGCTTTTTTTTTAATTTAGATGTTTTTAGTTAAAATGTCACTACTATATATTTTTAATGTGCTTGCCTCTATGTATGGCAACAAATGGAAGGTAAGTATGTTATCTAGGAATAAGTGATTCCATTCATGTTGACAGAATGGAGACTCCATTGTGGGGAGTCTAACTTCAGTCTCTCAGTCTCTGTGAAACAGTGAATGAACAAGTTTAGTCTGCTATTTTTTATCAATGAATACAGCACAGAAAAATTACATTCCCTCTGTCTTTGGAGACCAGAAACATAATCTAAACATTGAAATGTTGAAAGACAAAAGGAACTGTGTCTAATGAGTTTACCTAAAATAATTAATGAAGCACTTGAAGATCCATGAAGACTGCAATCAGGGAGACTGAAAGTTAATGACAGACAAGGACAGAAGAGAGATAAATTCACTAACCAAACAGAAGGTACAACACAGTGCACCTAATTAACTCCTTGCACAGCTTGCCAAAGACAGCTAAATTTCTATTACTGAATTTGACTGCCAAGGCTCGATAATCATTTTGGTTATCATGCTAGTTCCAGCAAGAATTTACTCATGGAAGTCTAAGTATTATTCAAATTAGACTAAATGACTGCTACAATGGAACTTTACATGTACAAAAATTGTTCCCTGAAGTGCAGTCCCTCAAAATTCACTACATTAAAACAGGCAAATTTTTTTATGCCTAGCAGATGCAGACCTGCAAATTCATTCAGATTTGCAAGGGAAGGGGTGATTGAAGAAGTAAATGAAGAAGTGATTGAAATCAATCCTCTCTCTGGCACATCATATTCTTAGAGGTCAGATCCTTTGCTCAGACCATTAACTTCCAGCAACAGCCTCCTTTACAATAAACCGCATATTCTTGCCAAAGAAGTCTTGCCCTTCATTGTGCAGTCTTTGTTATGGTCTTTCCTATGAGCAAGCCCTACTGCTACCCACATTCTCCTCAGGAGCCTTGAAGTCTTCCCATCTCTTCTTGGTTCCATCCTTGCGGTCCTATTTGTTTCATTACAATGCCACCCTGAACTCCAGGTGTTTCTCCTATGTAAGCATGCTTAATAGGGAATTATGTGTATGATAAGGCTAACTCCCACCTTCCAGAGGATTCCCACCTGACCCAAATGACAGCCAGCCCGGACCTTATAAGAACCAGTATTCTTTCCATTTGCTTTGATGCATATTTGCTAGAAAAATGTACATTACACATGTGGTCAACTGGGAACAAAGAGATAAACATTTTTCACCAAAGTTATGAAAATCCCTTGTGGCTTAAAATTAATTAGTTAACTCTTGTGCTATATTTGCCAAACGATTTATCCCTGTTGCTTGATAATATGTAATACTACAACATTGTAGTATGCTATTATAGGTACATTACAAAGCTAAGGTTGCCTTACACATTCAGTGTAGAATTTCCAGGTAGAAATCTTGATATAACTGCATAATTTGCAGGTACACAAATAAAAAATGTTATGTAAATAGTGTGAACTCTGTACAAACAGCCTGATTAAAATAGAAACAGTTTGGAGATTCTTGGCTGCTCTACATTCTATCATAACCATTTTCAAACACAGACATGATGACTTTTTGTTTGTTTGTTTGTTTGCATATATATTTTATCTGACAGTATGTAGCCACATTAAGGTATTTTTGCTCTTGATGAATAATGCAAATGTCTCCCCTTCTTATAATATGGTACCGTGAAAAATTTATATGATTATGTAAGGCACAAACAGTGGCAAATCAGGCCTACACAGTTCTAATTAAATCTTCTAAGTACACTAAAGTATTTCAGGCTTTTGTTTTAAGCAATTGTCCCATTTTATTTTGACACCAGCTTCAGCATAGTTCTTTCATCCTCCTTCTCCTCTGTTCAATCACTTACTGTATTTAGCACCTTTCTAAACACAGTTTCTTTGCTTTCAGCTGGGTACGTGTGGGATGAAAACCTCCCGCTCTGAGAAACACTTCTATGGGAAAAAAGCACGCCCACACACCTTCACCCCTGCACACGCACAGCTCAAGGTGACACACCATGTGTGAACATTTCAGAAATGCTAAATGAAAATTTATCATTGCATCCGATAAAAATAGACTTTGCCTTTGTGCTGCTCGTTCCAGACACTGCCACTGCTGCCTGCTCTGCCTGTGGTCACATTATCTTTCTGCCTGAACAGAAAGTAGGAGGAGGTGGCAGAACACAGGAGAGGTCCATAGGCCTCTCCTTAGTAAGGAAGTGCTCTATGCTTGTTATCCTTCACCCACCTCTTTTAGCAGGATATTATCTCATCATGTTTTACAGTTGTAACTATTTCTATCTGATATTTGATATTTAAAGGAGAAAAAAATGCTATCTTTCAATATTTTTCTTGGAAAGCACCTATCAGGAATATAGAGGTATAAAAGAGTGTAAACCAAGTCTTCAAGATTTAAAAGATCAAACAATCAAGCTACAATGCTGCAGCAGGCAAATAATTGAAGCTGAAGAACTCTTTCAAAGGAATAATAAAATAATGGTGCAATTTCCCCCCATATCCTCCTGCCCTTCCTACAAAAAATTGAAAGTCAGAATAAATATTCTGTAAAAGTTTGGTCCCCATTCTTTTGGATAGAGGTTTTCAGATTTTTCTTTTTTTTTTTTTTTTCATGTCACAAGCACTTTGTTTTGGTTTGGTTTGGTTTTTGTTTGTTTTTGTTTCAATTTCTTTTTTTTGGGTCTCCAATAGGATTAGTTGATATTGTTTCTTTAAAGGTTGTTTCATGCCCTTAGGAAGTAATGCTCTCCATCAGAAATAACTAATGACCTTAGCAGACTTTTCAAAACGGCAAAGCTAACTCAGCTCCACAGCAGAGACAGGTTCCCAGGTCCCACTTGGTTTGCCGAAGCTCCACGTACAAGCACAGTTTTCTTTCTCTCCTTGTAATAAGAAGTGACAAAAAAATAATTGCACGTGAAAATGAGGCTTAACATTTTAGGAAGATAAACTTTCTCTGGGGCTCTTCCTTTCACCGAGAAAATCAGCTTTCAGAAAGTAAAGAATTTTGAGTAACCCCTTTACCCTTCCTGAATACACTAAATAAGGCATTATAGTTAGCTCCTAAACTAATGTCTTCCAACTGTATTAGTACATACTACACGATTTTTTGAGTTTCTAAAAACATGGGTTTGCCCTTTTTCAGATGAGATAGAGAAACATTGAAGCATAACTATTAAATATGATGGAACAGTAAATATCTTCATTTCCAGTGAGCTACAGACACCAGTCCTACGATCAGACCAGAAATCAGCATAGTGTTGTGTTTGAAAAGAATGAATTTTCCTAATAGCAGCTATTTGGACCATAAAAGTTAAAATGAAAATATTTATACTCCTACACCTTTAAAATATCCCTTTAAAAATATAAAAATTATAGTGTGAAAAATTCGGTGAATCTTTTCTGTATTATATACTAAGCACTTAGCACACGATTGTAATTTACCTGCCAATTCCAGTTTTTTTGTATGTATTCTATTACTCTTTGTTGCTTTTTTCCTGTTTTAAGCTGAACTTTTTTTTTGCCTAGAGTGCAAGGAAAGGGAAAAGTCAAAGAGAGGGAGAAAGAAAGACTACAGTGCTAATAAGAGTGAGAAAATAATTCTCTCTTCAGGTAGAAACACTTATGAACTTCCAGCAAGAAGCGTTTGGTTGCCAGGGAAGAAGTCATCTGATAAAAGCATATAATACACTATGGCAAGATTTACCTGCAAAAGAGTCTTGAAGATGTGAGAGGTCAGAATTTCAGACTTTCATCCTCTCCAGGAATTTCATCAGTTCAGGATGAAGAGAATTTTACCAACAACAGGAGTTCAATGGGCAGACAGAAGGAGTGTACACAATTCTGTGCACAGCCTTCACTTACTGTTATTAACCTGTGCTGTCTCACAGTGGATAAAGAGAGAGGAATGCTGTCCTGAGACACTGTATGTCACAGACTGCATGTGTGTGTGTGTGTGCACTTGTGGCAGGCTGCTCACACCTTCCATGAGGCTCCTTGGGGGCAGATGTCAGGCAGAGCAGAGGATATCGTGGTTTAATCCACAGAGCAGGAAAAAAGGCAGGGGACAGTGAAAAATTATGTGAAAAAGTTTGGTGATGAAAAATCAAGTTGTATCCTAAGGACAACTATTGGAACCAGTGTTTCTGAAGAGTGAGAGCCAGGGGTGCCAAGGCAATGGACAGGGTACACACCCAAGTTGCCCAGCTCCAGAAGTGATATAACACCCAGGAGTGCAGCATGAGAATACGCTACAGGGAATTTGCCGTCTGGCTTCTCAGATCCTAGTCATTACGTTGAATTGATTGTTTTGTGGGCTGAAAATATCTCAGAGAAGAAGAAAAGAAATCGTTTATTTCATAATAAGTTTTTTATGCAGCTTGGTATCAGGTAACAAAATGGAAGAAATCAATATATCATCAGTAATTTTTACCAAATGTTTCCTTCTCATTTCTTTTTGTCCTTATTAAGTTATAAATTATATTCCTGTCTAATAGGCCAGCTGAAAAAAAAAGGCTCATCATTAGAAATATAAGCAGCAGAAGAAGGTTTTGCAGACAGGAAAATTTCAGAACTTGTATAGTGATCACCCGTTAGTTATTTCCTTTAGAGTATTTGGTAGTTTAACCATCTCAATCTGTAATTCCTTTTACCCCCTGCTTTTCCTCTACCTCAGTTCATTCCAGAAGTTAACTTGTATTTCCCCAAATGAAATATTGTTCAGTTTGTCCTAGACAAATTAATACTATCTCCTTAATTTGTGAATATTTTAAAGCTGTCACTGTGCACTCACCATTTGCCCCTGAAAATTGCATCCTGTGATGATTTCCAAATTACATTATCTCAAAATTTCATCCATCCCATTTACAATGTGAGAAACAAAAAATAAAGTTACAAAACTCTTGAATCTGGATTCAGCTACTGGGTGTCACAGTTAAATTGAATTTCAAAGTGAAAATTCAAATTCAAAATTCTATACAGTGGCATAGAATTATTGAAGAGTAGCTGATCCCTCTGATCAGGCAGAGGCAGACACCCACCACAACATCACTTATGTTAACCCACCTGTTAATCCTGACCCATGAGGTCTCAGCTGTCTCATATCCTTCATTAGGCAGAACTTCTCAAATTGCAACTGGTCTTTCACATAGAGAGCTGCTCTCCTTCCTTACTATCCCAGTCTGTCTTTCCTCAGGAGCCTGTATCCAGCCATTGTAGCACTCCAGTCAAATGGGCCATCTTGCTTCTCTGTGACCCCAATTAGATCATAGCCCTGCAACTGCTCATAGAGCTCTAATGCCTTGTTTGTTGCCTATACTGTGTTCACTGCTATCCAGATACTTCATATGGTCATCCAGTCATGCTAATTTCCCAGAAAATATATGAAAGCTTCCCAACAATGTATCCCCTCAGCATTTCCCTGTTGTGTGGACATAATTGTGCCCTGTTTTCTTGTTTTCAAGGTGTTTCCTGTCCATATAATTGCACACCTATTGCTTGCCAGTCCAGTCCACTTCCTCGCTCACATGTGTGTTGTCATCTCATTTTCGTGCTGCTGCTCCCCTCACCAGTCTGTTGACAATGATGCTTTTCCCCTATGCGCTCAGGTGGATCCTTTCTCTTCCTAGCAGTCCTTGATCATCAAAAAGAGCCCATGGTGATAAAAGGCAACATGTTGTTGACACCAGCCATGCAACTCGGTCTTGGCCCACAAAATTGTCCTTCTCTTCCCAGGACTTTTCCCTTCTTCAACAGAATCAAGAAGACACCACCTAAGCTGCCTGTGTCCTTGATCACCACCTCCAGCACCATGTAGTCATGCCTGATGTGCTCCAGGTCTCTCCTGGACTGATATTTGGTGCACATGTGAAAAAGCAGCAGGAAAAGCCTCAGCAGTCTCACTGCAGCACTCTGGACTCTGCCCTGGCATGCAACTAAGGTTGGGTCAGCAGATATTACAGACAAGAAGTGAGAGTCATCACCAAATTATCACAAAACAGATAAAAGTCAGATAATAGCTAGAATATCCAGCTGACATATGTTTATCAAAATAAAACTCATATGGAACATCTAAAACAGCCCTTCTAATTTTATCTTACTTTGGTAAAAGCACAGCAGTCCTCATGGGTACTGAATGTTACAATTTTTTCCTTAACATAGCATATTCTGATGTAAACAAAGTAACCAAGAGTACATAATAGCAAAAATATTCTACTAACTTAACTAACTTAACATTCAAAATTGTAATAATTAAAATGAAGAAAAGAGGAAAAAAAGTAAAAAAAAATCCAAGAGATGAATAAAAGGATCTGGATGATCTGACTGCTAGCCAAATAAAATCGAAAATGTTATCACATTGTCTATTTCCAAAAGACAAATTTTCTCAGGAATGACAAAAGAGAGTTATATACAAGACAAAGGAGGCCTTATCCTACTTCATTGAACATTGGTAAGACATTAGCTGGAACATGGCTTTTCATTCTATTTATCTTGTTAATATAAGGTTATACACAAACAGGGGAAAATTAGGATGACAACAAGGACGATTAAATTTAGAATCATGAGAAGAAAAGTTAAAACAACTGTGTTTGTTTAGTGCAAAGGTATCGTAGAATAATAAAATCATAAATTACTTGGATTGGAGGGGACCTTGAAGTTCATCTAGTTCCAAACCCCCTGCAGTGGGAGAGACAACTTCCACTGGAAAGTTGCTCAGAGCTCCATCCAGCCTGGCCTTGAACATTTCCAGAGATGGGGCATCCACAACTTTTCTGGGTAAAAAGATGAAGGTTGAAGACTGGTAGCACAACTCT
>VZRZ01002841.1:482520-511131 GCA_013398175.1 Climacteris rufus
TTTTTCTTTCTCTTTTTTTTTTTTTTTAAAGGACCACAGTGAATAAAGTCAGTATTACACAAAAGGTATCTAGGTTAGATATAATGGGAAAAAGTTCTCCTTGTAAGGCTGGTTACTTGCTGTAGTATGACTACACAAGGTTTTTATGCATGCATTTCCAATACGGGAATTTGTCAGATATGTTAAAGATATGCTTATCCTGCCTCAGAAGGCAGAGACGGATGAGATGAATTTGGAATGTCTCTTCCAGCCTGAGTTTCCCATAATTCTCCAATTCCTTTTGATCTAAGCTTTTCCTTCATAAAGGAAGAGTAGATATCTGTTCTACTCCCAACAGGGTTGGTTTGCTTTCTTTTCTGTTAGCGTTTTATACTGAAGGGGCATCCAATCTTTAGTTCATCATGAAAGATAAAAAGTAAGAAAAGCAGCATTTAATAGGTCAATAATCACAGCAGAAGTGTGAAAAAGGCAACTTCACTTGTCTCCATCCTCTTGCTTTCTAATTAGGTGCTGACAATGTGGCTGACATCGTGTAAGATACAGAGATAATTCTTGCTCTGGGGAGCTCAGCATCTAAGAAGCAAAGAATGAAGATCCCCCAGGATTAGTTCTTGCTTCCATGTGCTTTAAAAGTCTGATAATTTTTCACTGTAGACCTATGAATCATATTCTAAATTGAGACAGAGATAAATAGAAAGCAAGTTATTTCAGGTGAACAGGGACTTGAAAAAAAAGCTGTGCAACGTGCTGCTTTTGGCAGGCAGAAGAGCATTAATATAGAAGTAAGTGCTGAGTGGCATGGATATCATCACACTGGCCAAGAATAGAAAGCTCTGTCTCTGCTATCACAGAAGAGGTTGATCACTCTATTTGAAAAATGGGACTACTTCATGGTACATCTGGCATTTAAATACTCTATTAATGAACTTCCATTCTTATTCAGAGTTCCTAGCAAAACACATCCCCTGAACAAATGGTCCATTGTCACTGACTGACAGAAACACAAATTTACTCATAAATTTAAAAATACCCCAAACCTGAAACCCCACAATTTCCAACTGAAGAACAACAACAACAAAAAAAATATTAAAAATTAAAAAAAAAAAAAAAAAGGAAGAAAAAGAACCCAAATAAACCCAACAAAAAACCCCAACAAATTATGCAACTCTGAAAAATTCACATTGTGGATATAAAAGTCACTATGAAAATCAAAAGGATATTTTTCCCATTCTACTCAGAGCATGGCATGGAAATTTTTAATTCAAACTAATGCTATTTTAACATCCAACTGAAATACAATTCCTGAGAAAATAAACAGTGTTCTGAATATCTAGAAATTCTTGTTAAAATTAACAGTTCTGAAAGGTAAATAAACAAACACAGCACAAAAATATTCCAGGTAATTATAGCTTCATATTTTTTAATGTAAATAAACATACAGCATTCTTCTGCCATAAAGGCCAGTTTTCAATTAAATAATTTATAAATCATATCATTCTTTACTGCTGTAGATTTTTGACTTTCTATCTAGATGTGTAGCAAATGCATGATGTATATCAATATAAGTTTATGATCTTTCTAATGATGCTTATTATATTCTATATTTAAAGTCAAAATTTCTGATCCAGCTTTAGCTGATTGAGTTCTGCATCATAAAGCTCCACACAAGTTGATTTACTTTGCTGCTAAGATAGTTTTTGTCTACATTCAAACATTTCTGCTTCTGCTAAATTTAAAGTAATCAATATTCTAATTACATTTCAATGAAAACTTTAAAACTCTTAATTCAAGGACTACTACATTTTCAAGCAATGCAACTTAGAGAGCTAACTATTAATAAGGCCAAGTGGTTTTGGAAGGATGTGTGAAGCACATGAAGCCAGATGAACTTATCAATACTTCTGAGTGCAGAATGAGTCAGAGGATAGATTGTGTTTGTGTAGGAGGCATTCATGTGGTGGTCTGGAAATGGGAAAATTATTGCAATGAACAGCAGCTGACAAAGAAAGTCTTCATACTTCCATAAGGGCAAGACAGGAAAGGGTAAGACTGTCATTATGGGCAATGACAATAGAAAGTAATAACCTAGTCGTAATGGTACATCGTGTATCATCACAGATATGAGAGTGCAATAGGAAGAAAGTTTTACATAGTGTCTGTCCAGGAAGCCTAAATTATACCCATTATATTCAACACAGCATTGGACCTGGAAGACATTTTACATGTAAATTATCACTAATTTATTTTGCCAGATTGACAACAAGACAGAAATACACTTCAGATTTGAGAAGTCTTATGTTCTAGATGTACAGATATTAGTGGAAATCATATTTTTAACCCAATATTTGTCTGTTGATCTTGTCTTAACTTTTTTGTTTGTATATCCTCATTATAATGCCCCATGGAGTATTATGGCTCACAAGCAACAGACTAAGAACTTTAAGGCAGATATGTTGATGACATGACAAAACTTTAGTTTCCAGGTCAGAATAATTCTGTAAATTCTTTTTCTGTAAACTGATACTTTATTCATACTTTAAAAAATCCCATCAAAGATGAGTAACTCTTGCACTGGTGGCTTTTACTGAAAAGAACCGAAGGACTGGAGACAAGTCTGGAAAATTATGAAGTATACAAATGGATCCATATCTCAAGTGGCCATAGGTAAACAAATATCTGGACAAACCAGAAAAAGGCAATACACATCATACGAAAAAGAAAGGAATTTTCCCAATACCTCTTCCAAAACCTTTGTAAATTAAAGTCATTCAAGTCCCCATTTCAATATGCTAGAGACTGGAAACATATCCTTTCTCCGTACACATTTCTTCGCAAAATTGAATGTTTTTTAACAGAAGAATCAAGGATTACAGGATTTCCTGCTGCTGCTTAACTGCTGTTAGGTACAGGGCTGGCAACTGGTGAAATAGCACAGTTGTTTAATGTGTTTTGAGTGGCCACCTATGATGACAAGTTAGAGATGCACCTCCACACAGCCCTGTCCAATGGACTGTCCCACGGTGCTGCTCTCTCTACGCTCTTCTATTTGAAATTAAAGTTGTAACACCTGAAGCTTCAAATACTTTCTCTTCCAGGCAGCAAATGCATGAATTAACATCTTTTTGATTATCAACAATTCCTGTGTGAGATCTCCATTTCTAATGCTTCTTCTAATAGTAGGGACTTCAATCTCTGCTCCTCACATTTTATACTGAACTCACAATCATTCTTCAAACATACATCTCTAAACACTGTATGTAAGAAACTACAGATCACTCTTAAACTGTTTGTTAAGAATGACGGAATAAAGATACTGACTATTCTTACATAATCATTTTATCTTAGAAAATAGGTACAAGAAATTTTCACTGCAAGTATGAGTTTTGTCTGCTTAGTGCAGGAGGATTTGTGACTCATAAAATGTGGGAACATTGAGGGTAAAAAAAGTCCCTTGAATTCAGTTCTGAAACTGTTAGATATATGCTCACATTGCAGGAAAAAAAAAAAAGCCTCAGATTCACCCAGCTGGCAAGTATCTTCCTGTGGGATAACTAGAGTGTTCTTTATGATACATTCATGTGTAAAAGAGGCAGCACAAACTCTCAAGTTCTTTGCAATCATGGTGCAGAATTTCAGCACTTCATCCACTTGTAAGAATATCCTGTAGCTACATAACATGTGAAGTTTCTGGTATAATATCCTGAATATTATTTTTTTCTGTCAGTCTGTTTCAGTAACCGTTTCACTAACTGCCCATAAGGAAAGCACGGATAAAATTGTGCAGTCTGTGAGAGTTCTCTCTCACCTATTTCACAGATGCCATAGGACATCTTTATCCAAAATTTAAGGCAAGAGGAGCAATATATGTCCTAACATTTTTACTATAAATTCTGATAAAACTCCAGGACTAAGCTAAGACCACATCTAGTAAAAAAAAAAAAAAAAAATCACTAGAATAATTGCATCAAAAGTTTTAAGTGGTGATTTATCACCAATTCTTGGGTCTTCCATCTGCCAAAGTTACAATGAGGGTAGTACACCAAGAAAAGGCCTCTCTAATGAGAGCTATAATCTCCTCTGTCTCCTAGGACCTCAGATCCTTGTGCCAGCTCAGCCATCATTTACATTTTTTTTTTCTCACTTCTGTCTCTGATTGAAAAGGAATTGTGTTCACGTCACCCAGACCTTGGTGGGGTGAATTGCTCTTCTGCACTGAGATAGCATATGCACTCAATAGCATCTTTATCACAAATAAAAGAGTGCAACCACCATGGACATTCTTTTTATAAAGACACCTTTACTCTAAAGAGAAATAAATAGAGATGTCAAAATACCAAGAAAAACATGCTTCGTATTTTTCAAATACCTGATTTCTTTCTTCGCTTTCTCTATTTTTGTTTTAAAAAACAACCCTTGCCCCTAACCTTTTTTAACATCTTGATCTTGTAGTGTCAGGGTCTTGTTACCACTTGAGTTTCTGGATCTAATGACACTACTGTCACCATTAGACACTACTTGAAATCTTTACTCATTAAGCATCAGCACTCAAGGATTCAAACTACACAAGTCAGAATCATGTCAAATTTACTCACTTTGTACTTGCACTTTTAAAAGTTATACAAAACACATGGGAAAGCAGAATCAGACTCAAGACCTCTGTTGATTACCAGAAATGAAGCACTGGACCCACTTTGAACAGAGTGAGTGCAGAAATATTCATTGTTTTGCAAGACAGTAAAAGTTAATCCAAGATACTTTATTCAAATTTATGTAAATGCCAGGAGATATGATTGACGTGTGAATAACATTTCACATTTAGTCTAGTTAAGAAATCCCCATCATGAGAATAATGCCATATGGCATTATTTCCATTTATTTCTGCTATTTTCTTTCAGTGGAAATTTTGAAAGCCAATCATGTATTCTATATCTATATTCTGCCATCAGCTTTCATTGAAGTATGCAGTGCAGATTCCTCAATGGCATAGATACCTGCTTAAGTTGGTGCAGGAAAGTCTCTGTCCAGCAGTAACAGGTCATTATACACAAATCCTGGGAATTTTCAATGCCTTGGTAGAGCAATTTAAAGTATAAACCAGGCTTCAGTTTTGATTGACACAAAAACCCTAATAATACCTACTTAGCTTCACTGTGCCAATTTACCAGGCAAGCTTAAGTTTTGTGTTGAATATATGTGTCCACAAAGTTCCATTTCTTTAAAGGCAGAAACTTCACAACTTGAGCTTAGCCAATCAATACTTAAAACTAAAAGCATGAATTACAAAGCATTAGACACCATGAAATTCACAAGTAAAAACAAATTAGTCTATTAAATTTTTGTTGATTAACTGTTATAAACAGAAGAAATGGATTTTGCAGTGAGTTGTTTATTCGTCTGGGGAACTGTAGATAAATTAAAGCATTTAGAAAAGTAATGTCTATTGGGAATCAATAACTTATAAATCCTAACCAAAAAAACCCCATTGTAATTGGAAAACAAGTTTAATTACTTATAAAACGATCATTCTAGTATGTTGGTCAGATTTCTTTATTCCACTGAAAAAATGTACCTTAAAAAGTACTTAATTTGTGTAAGTTAGTCTTATAGAATAAGATCCATATACAGTAAAATTATGAGACTAACACTCATAATTAAGAGTGTTTCTCAACATTCTTATGCTGGTGCAGAAAAAAATAACTCTTTAAAGATGAACATCAATGTCCTGATTTTACAGGTTGGAAGACAAAGAATAAAAAATTCTGCCATCAGCAAGTTAAAATACTGGCTGCATGGAAGTGAATTTGAAGTTTACTCTTTATTTAATCACAGCTGGATGTCATCCACTATTTTAAAATATTTAGTATTTAAGGTACTAGTAAAGCAAGATAAACTTGACTGACAACAGTGCTGCTATAACTACTGCATAAATAAACATCTTCTCTAGACTCAGATTTTAATAACATATTTAATTTACAGTGTAGATTGAAGCTGTAATTTTATCTTCAGTGGCGATACACTTTATTCTCTTCAGATCAGTGTTTATAAAGATCATGTTTTTACACATCTATGAGGAGCTGAACAGAATTGTTCTCAGAAATCTTGATTCTTTAAATAGAAAAGGATTAATTTCTAGTCAAAATTATTATCTCCCTTTGTAGTAGATTTAAATAGACATACTGGAAGCATGGCGGGGTTGCTGTTGATTAAGTTTTCATTTTTAGTGCTCTCAAACCAAGAGAGAAATCCCACATACTTGAAATACTGAACCCCACCGCATCATTTAAAAAAACATACCTCTGCTACCCACTCCACTTTTTGTGTGGCTTACACCATACTGAAATCTGTAAGGCAATTGCCTAATGGAGGTATTGGACTGAAGAGGAACATCCCACAGGAACGTGACTGCCTTGTTTCTTGCTCCATTTCAGATTAGCTCTAGCAGAAACATCAAGAAGCAAATAGCTGACATCAGTACTGCCTTGGCCAGTAAAAGCACTAAATGAGCTTCCAGATCTCTACTGCAGCTAACCTTTAGAACTTCATAGAAAATGAATCCCCTGTGAATAAGGGCTTAGCACTGCCAGAAGTCAGGTGGGACTGAATAAGAGATCTATTTTGCCTGTCTTTCAAATGCTTGGAACTAAAATTCCCTTTCCATCCATTACCTCCTAGCTGGGAAATACAATAAAATGCTGAATGGCAACTATTTTCACTCTGGAGAATGGGAAAGAGGAATATAATCTTTCTATATTGAGAATAACAAATCAGCAAAACAATAAGGGAAACTATCTTTTGAAGGCTATTTCGTCATATGTACATAATGATTCTTCTAAGTCTTCAGTTTTCAGTTGACGAATGCTGAATAGACCTGCAAGGAAAATTACCAGAAAAGAAATATTTGTCCTCTTAATCATAGAGCTGAAAGGGGAACCAAAACAGATGAGTGGTCAGGTAATTACAGAGTTTTTGGAAAGTACATGGACAGCTACACAGAAAGCACTTGGGCATAGCTAGATTTTTTCTCTCTGTCTTCCCTTTTCCATTTTAAAAAAAGTTCCTTTTAAAAAAAAGTTGCAATGCCAGATAGTCCCTGAATTGGCATGTATTTCTGTCTTGCGTGCATCTGAAATTTAAAAAAACAATGACAGATTTGATTACCTGACTGAGGAATTTCTGTTCCCCTTTTCAAAATTCCATCTGGGTTAGTTACAATGGAGTTAATTGCAATGGAGACCATCATCTTCCAAAGTGTTCTTGATGAAGGATAAGGACTTGTCCCTATTTTCAAAATAAATCCTTGTATTGTATTTGTCTCTGATGCCCTATATTGGACACATGACAGTTGTATTTTCTTTATGAGTTACATTAAATTTCATCCAGCACGTCTGGATTATCAGAGCGCTTTTTCGGGATATATGCATTGCAGTTTCACTTTCTCAGTAAGCTTTGCAGATGAATCCGCAAACTATGCATCCATGTTGGAGAAAGCACACACAGAAATTCAGTTTCAGAATTAACATAATTAAAATTTAATTTATAGAGAAACTAAGAAACAACTTTGGCAGCACTACAAGCAACACACTGAAAAAAAAAAGTTCGCTGAAAAAACCCCCAAACCCTACAAATTATTATTACTTCTAACTTGTGAATGTCATTGAACTGTTAAAATTTGTTCGAGCCCTACCTGTGAATTGTGATTGTATCTGTCATGATATGACAAAAAAAGGTAAGATGCTAGCCAGGAATAAGAAAGCAACCTTGCTTCCAGAAAGCTGGAGGTAGCAATGAAAATAATTGTGTGGTCTGCCTCAAAGAACATGGACTCAGTGGCTACACTGTGACGATTTTACTCAATCTGTGCACACCAAGTGCCCCTCTCACTTGACGTTTTCACTTTTGGAATATGAAAAATGCAGTGTGCTTTTTACTTTCACATTCTAAGAAACACTGAGCTGGAGGCCTCGATGCAGTTGTATCAGAGATTGTCTAAATTCCTACCAAAATCTACCTCAGAATAAAGTTTTCTTTACTTGTAAATCTATAGCAGTATGCATGGATACTACAATAACCGATGAAGCAGGGATCTTTACACTTCCTTGTCAGAAGTAAACAGAATTCTTCCATGCTATGTATCCAAAATAAACTGAATTTTTCAGCCACTACAGTTCAATATTTACCTATTATTCAGGGAGTACAAAATCTAAAGAGAAGATAAGACATTTTCTATATATTACAGGTCTTAAGTCTGTGACTAGTTATAAAAAGTAGTATCTTCAGGTCTGAGAATTTGTGATAACATATCATGAGGTATTATTTTGGCATAAAAATTATGCAGCTTGAAAATTCTTGTTCAAAGGTGTAAGAATCCTGAGTATTCGTGACTCATGTTGAAATTTGTCAAAACAAGCCTCAATCTTACATTTTTAATGGAATTTTCTTGGGACAACTGCAAGCATTTTTGCACTTCAGCAAACCACAGTTTCTTGAAGCTGCTTGAAATTGGAAAAAAAATTAGTAGTTTGAAGTGAAAACTAAGCTTGTATCAATTCACTACAATTCTCAAATTAATAAATAAGTGTAATTTGAACAAAAGTCGACAGTAGAAATTTATATTTCAGGTGAGTAATAGCCTGCACAAGCCTGAGCAGGACTCTCTGCATTAGAGCTGCTTAAAATGCCTTCCACAATGCAACACCTTGTGTGGAAATCAAAATCTGTATATATTTATCTGTATAACTCTAGGTATCTTTTAGGATAATACAACACAGAGTTCTTTTCCAACTCAAATGATTCTGTGGTTTTCCATGTTTCCAGTGACTCCTTTTTGCCACTGTAATTCCCCATTGTTGCTGTTGCACTTATTTCAACTTTACCTTGACAAAAGATAGAATTCACCAAATGATGAAGCAATAAATAAATTTTACTCTATACCACTTTTTAACTCAAAAAGTTGTACTACCTGAATACTGACTTTTAGAAACAAATAAAAAGTAATATATAAATATGTTAATGTATTTTTGTCAAAATTAAAAAAAAAATAAACGGTTACTCTTCACAATCTCTTAAGCTGACATGATTCTTGTGTTCTTATTAACTACAACAGTGTTCACAGAAATTTCAAGTATTTTATTAATTTTCTTCTTATGGAGGGCAACTTCATGGAAAAGAAGAGATCTGAGTTTCAGTGTGACAAAGCAATAAACCTTGACTTTTTTTCCATTTTCTTTCCTTGTGATTTTTATTTGCTTTTACAAGTGACTTGTACTTTTTCCTGTGTAGGAAATCCTGTTCACAACTGTAGGTAAGTGCAATTGTTGTAGATAATATATTCCCCTAAACGGGATTGGGGCTTTTTTATGAGGAAGTTGTATACTTTGAATTAGTATTTTCATAGAATCACAGAATCATAAAATGGTTTGGGCTGGAAGGGACCTTGAAGACCATCTAGTTCCAACCCCCCTGCCATGGACAGGGACAGCTTTCACTACACCAGGTTGCTCAAAGCCCCATCCAACCTGTCCTTGACCACTTCCAGGAATGGGACATCCACAACTTTTCCGGGATACTTACTCCAGTGCCTCACCACCCCCATAGTTCCCCAGATATGTTACAAATCTAAAAGTTTCTTAAAAGATATACAAATATTTTATGCAAAATCTTTTCTTAAAATCCTGAGCTTAGTTTTCCAAATTATATTTAATACAACTGACTCCTCATTAAAATTTCTATTGACCTTGTCTCTTCATCTGTGCATTGTTTTTGTTTCATTTGCTTCAATATTCTGGAAATTTCTACAAGTACTGGAACTTCACAGATGTGCAAGCCTTGAAGACTAATAAAGTTACAACAGGACCAGGTTTTGCCAGCAGCTTCATGTTTTCTAAGAGGAATTGAGGAATTGAAATTCTCCTGGACAATCCAAAATCTGTATTCAAAAGGTACACCTAGGTAGTCAGTAGTCCATCTGATGCTTAGTATAAAAATGTAAATAGAAAAGAATTGAATGGGAGACTGAGCCTGGTTTTATTTGCATGACAAAGTTATCTTTTCAGACAGATCAAAAGATTAACTTCCATTTAGCTTGTCTCAGGAAACACAGAAGTATTACTGATAAGAAAAGCAGGAAATGGGAAGCTTCAGATACTATACTGCAGATTTTGTATCGGAAAAGAAAGGATTTATGAGTCAAATGGGTCAGATTCCTGGATGCTGTGTGGCATTACAGCCTTTAAATCTGCTACACTGGAACTATATGGATCCTACATTTAAATCTTTAATCTCCTGGCCAGCAGTTCTCAAAATGCAGTTGCAGAAGAGACAGAAACTGAAAATACTTCTCTAACCAGAAATATCATTCTTTGTGCAATAATACATGTGCACATAGTAGTTTACAGATGAGTGGTGTTCCAGACAATCTAAAGTGGAATGAAAAACATAAACATATGTTAATTTTTCTATACTATTATTATTTCAAATGCAGTTTTTCACACATGTCTTTTCTCAAACTAAAGCTAAGATATATTCAGGAAGTCTCCAAAATGAAGACATATTCCCTTAAATGAAAATTATTCATCACTTATCTGTCTATATACATAAATTGCAATTTTATTGCTGTGAATTTCTTGCTCATTTCTTTCCATCTGGCATTGGAAGGAAAGCAAAAGTTAAGAAATAAATTTCTAACCCCACATGATGACTAAGTACTGATAATATGTTGATGTCTAAGGACATTTATTTGCTTTACAAAAGACACAGTTACTACAAATGTCAAGAATTCTTGGGCACCTAGTCCCAAGAACAAGGTCCCTCCTCACACCTTCTAAAAAACCCAACCTGTAACCACAGCACTACGGTGTCTCCCCCTAAAGGCCTCAGTTTGGATCCCCTCTGGACACCAGTACATGTCCCCTATAGAGACATGAGTAACATGCCCACAAGTTATAAATCAGAAAGCTGTAGGCATTGTGAAAGTTTGTTCCAGTGGTATAGTTCGGGAACAGGCACATAAAACATCATATTTTTACAGAAGATGTAACCTGTAAAAAGATAAATACACACCAGATAAATACACTCCACTCTACCCCTGGGCAGTGGACATATCAGAGCAGGCAAGCGAAAGCCCAATGTGTAGCTCCCTCATTTCCAGCCTCTCCTTGTTCCTCTCTTACCTCTAATTGTCTTTTCTCCCTACTCTGTCAGCTCTGAAAGTTTGGAAAATCCACGTATCTCTGATCATCTGTGGATATGAGACTCACAGCAGCACCAGCAACACATCTCACAGTCACTCCGTCACTTGAGCAGTTCCTCGTTCTCTGCCTCTTCATTTCTCCTGCCCACCCTTCCCCACAACCTGGCTTTTCTTTCCCAGTTATCGCACTTAATCTCCATCCTTTGAACCCCAAAGCAAAGGAAGGGAATGCTCACAAAGCCGTATTTAACTAATGTAATTGACTAAATGTCAATTACTGTTTGACAACAAAAGCAGCACAGTGGAATTTTCCAACTCAGTGTAAAACTGTAGGATGTGGTTTAAAAGAAAAAAAGAAAGAAAGAAAAAAAAAAAGGGAAATAGAAACAGCAAAAAAGATTGTGCTGCAAACACAATGCAGATCTACAGCTTGGATTTTAATCATGGCTTGAACATACATCTTCAGAGCTGGGTGAGTCATTTCATTTCCTGGTGCATTAATTTCCCAAATTCCAATACTTAGATAATACGTAATGAATGCTGCTGTTTCAAAGCATGTCACAATAATCTCTGTAATGAGGTTTTTTAATAGCAATTGCTATAAAACTGTGAAGAATAAGACACACATATAGGGCCAGCAAATATGTTAATACCCTTTTTAATGATTCATTAGTATTTAAGATTTAACAGATAGGCCTGTAGCAATAACACAGAAAGAGTGGCAAATATATTCGCAGAAAGCTGTTACCAGCAGAAAGAAAGGCCTTGACTGTCGCAGAGCAATGAAGCAGAAGACAGCTAAAAGGGAAACCCCTCCAAGTGCCACTGCCAATATGACCAACCAGAAAATGACCAGGGCTAAAAGGCTCTTTAGTTTCAATGGTTTTTCAGTGAAGATAATGAAGTGAGTAGGCTGGGAGGAGAGAGGCTTTAGCAATTTCACACCTGCTGTGAGCACCCCTGTAGATTAGCTCTAACCCTGTAGCAGTCAGGTTAACTAACCCAGAACAAAAGTTCAGTGACAAGGGCTGTAATTCCCTATTTCTCTATGGATGAGATTCCACCATCAAGAAAAATGTCTATTTTTCCATGCACCATTCTGTGTTTCTTTGAGCAGGATGGCTGAGAGGTACAGACGGATAAAGGCACAATAATTCAATTTGCTTTTTCCTATTCTGCATCTATTTTAATTGAACAATCAAGTACCCCAAAATGGTTTAATCTATAGGCATGCCTGATTTAGTAACATAATGCATAAGATTCTTCAGTATGTATTCTTTAGCTTCAAAGGAAGAACTTAAATGGACATTAGACATTCCTACAGAAAGAAAGAAAATATTTGTAAATTAAATACAATCATATTTTGGGGATATATTGATAAAAAGTATTCAGAGAGGAAAAAGAAATTGAATCCAAAAGGCCTTCCCAAATGTAGAAAAGTAAAGAAAACATGATCTACCTGGTCAAGTTCTCGACAGTTTTTTATTGTTAAACATACTGGCCTGCAAGAGGTAATGTTATATAAATTATAGTTCTATGATAAAATGTTTCATCAAAAAAAATCAATTTTTTCAAGAGGGTATGAATTCAGGGCTCTTTAGATAAATTATAATGTTTCTGGTTTTTTTGGAACTGGAAAATTGCTTACTTTTTTGGCTATTCATCCTAACATAACACTGGATGCCTAAATGTTTCAGTGTTGTGGTTTAGGAATGGTATTCTCCAATTTAGTCTTCTCACTCCCTCCTAACCTCCCCTGCATTGGGCTGGAGAGGAGAACTGCAGGCATAAAATGTAAAGATCCTGGGTTGAGATGGGAACAGTTTACTGGAAACAGCAATAAGATAAGAAAACAAACAGTAGCAGCAACAATATTAATGTTGTAGCAAAAGTGTACAAGAGAAGTGAACGATTCACATGCAAATACTCACCTCTACACCTCACCCTAGGTCTGAGATCACTCAGACAATAGCAGCACCTTTATCTTGTCTGGAGTTCTTGTCGTGGTGGCTTAACTTACAGTCCAAGTTTCAGGTATCCAGGGAGGCATATTCCAGGTGGGAGGCTTTGGTGGTCACAGATGCCATCTGTCCCTCACAGCACTTTGAGGGTGGCTATGGAAACACAAATTCAATCTCAGCCAGACCCAATACACCTGGAGATGGCTGAACACCTGTCTGCCCATGGGAAGTGGGGAATGGCTTCCTTTATTTGCTCTGCATGCACGTGCAGCTCTTGCTTTTCCTATTAAACTGTCTTTATCGCAACCCATGAGTTTTTTAGCTTTTCTACCCTTCCAATTTTCTCCCTGATCCCACTGGCTGGGGAGTGGGTGAGTGGCTCTGTGGGGATGAGCTCCCAGATGGGGTTAAGCTCTGCCCCTTCATTATAATGTGAAGGCTAGATGGCACTAAGTGTAAAGATTAAAGGAGAGTATTTTCACAGCCTTTTCAAGGAGATTATTCATGTGTAAAGGGTGTAATCTGAACATATAAAAGATACATTTAGTGAAAGATTAGGCTAATGGTGAGATGTACTAATGGTATAAAGGTCTGAATTGAGCAGTGAAAGAAACACCACTCCTGAACAATTTTTGAACACCATGAAGCACTACTGCTACCAGTTCTCAAGTGAAAGGCATGTTGGTAGGAGATCAGAAGGTTTGTGGTATTTTCAACTTCAATGTGTAAGCAAATTTCCTTTGATGTGTTCATGGTAGGAGTGTCTGCCTGTGAGGACTTGCTGGACTTGAGGGAAGTTTGTCTGCGTGTGAAGGGGAAATCCTTAAAGAAGCCATTCAGAGAATTCCTCTGCATTTAAATAAAAAAAAAGTGAAGAATATGATGGAAAGGTGAAAAGAATTGTGAAGACAATTAAAAAAGTTAATCTATTTAGAAAAGAGAGAGAAAACCTCAATAAATAAACACAATAAAATATCCCGTTAATTTATTTTGTTTATATTTTTTGTTTACGTGATTACTTAATGATAAAAATTATCACCATGCATCTTTCTTCAATCTAAAACTCTTCTGTTCAGTGATCTTGGTGGCAAATGTCTACTGACCAGGTCAATAAGGTATCAGAAATTTCCTTAGAAATATTTTATGAATTATTCCATTTTGATTATATTGGATTTGTATTCAAAATATGTTGACAATTAGTCCATGCATTTCCATTCAGCAATAATACAAAAGAAAACATTTGAAAGATATGAAAAATACTAATTCACAAAATAGTACAATATATTTGATTCTCTAAGAGTTAAATGTACTAATACTGTGTAGCTGACTGTCCTTATTTCTTTCAGTTTAATTTTTATATTCCTGTTGAAGTCTTTGATTTTATTAGTTTGCAAAAAGTGATGTTATTTGCAGAAACATGAAAGTTTCATTTTAATGAAAGAAAAATCAAAGCAGAAAGGCTTCAAAGTTTTCACACAAAATCCATTTTTGGGACAGGAAATGGAACTTTCTGTTTCAGAGCACAGCCATTCTCATACATCTATTATTTTTCCTGAATTATCCTTTTCCTAGTTCAACTCTACTTTTTATGTCCATCATGCTGCTAAAAAACACCCTGTTAAAAGTCTGTTTAAGGAAATGATTGTGCTGGATTTCTTTTTTTTCTGGCAGAGGCTTACAGAGCTCTTTCCTAAACAATGCCCTTAAATGTAGCCTGCATGTGAAAACTTCCTGCAGAGGCAGTTCACTTAAGGTTGAGGCTATCCTTAATTACAGGATGTTGTCAGCTCAGAAATTTCTCCAAGAAAGACCTCTAACTTTTATAAGGCAAAGAAGCTTATGAGTTTTTAAATGGCCTTCAAAATCCAGGGGGAAAGTTAAAGAGAGCAGACAATGCATCTTTCCGATATGGCATACTTTACCTTCTTTTGTTGATGCATTCAGAACCTGACACAGGCTACCTTTGTGGCAAAGAGAGTTATCTCATGCATCTTCTTTTTCTTAAGCCCTTTTTGTGGCCCTTTATTGGAAAAAAAGCTTGGTAAACAGCAAAGTGACAGTTAATAATTTTCTGATAATGCATATGTCTCCTACAAGATCAACTCAAGCACACAATGTTATCTAAAATCTCCCCCGCCCCCAAGCACACACAAAAGAGGAAACAAAAATAAAAGACCACTCTAAATACCAAATGCCAAAACCAAATATCCTTGAATTATCAGTGATGATACAGAAAATCAGATAACTGGTTGCTTTTTCGTCCGTTTGTAATTTGATGGGCTATGCAAAATTTTTGTTTCTGTTTAAAAGAGAAGTGGGTACAGGGGTGCTGTTTGGCACAGAGATAGAAGCTGCTGGTGGTCCTGAGCTGGGTGTCTCAGGGAAGGTCACCCTCTGCCCTGCCCTGCTGCTGAGATGAGCTGGTTAGAGCCAGGTGTCAGCGTGGAGGTGGGGGCAGCAGCAATGTGCTCACCACACAGGTACTGGCTGCAGGAGTCGGGAGCAGATGATTTGGGATCCTAAAGCAAGTGAGGTCCATGGGCTCAGCATCATGCTGCCTTACGGGCTCCACGGTGTCTCTGGGGGATGCTCACCCAGGTGCACTGGATGGGCTTTGCAGCAGAACTAGGGGAGAAACTAGCTCCCTTGAGGATGCAGGGTTTGGGGGGAAAATATTTTCAAGCTTTTATTTAATCAGGTTTGAGATCTCACTTTTGTGCTATTTGGCTTGTTCACGGTCATTACTTGTGTCCTGAAGAAACACAGCCAAACACACCTCAGTTGTCCCATGGGATGATGGCTGCAGGGAGAGCAGCAGTAGACCCCACTGGTTGACTTAGTGGTCCTTCACAAAGAAAGGGTTGCATTCAGGTTTCCAGACAAATGCCTTGGCAAAAATGCATGGCCACTTCTTTCTTTTCCCCATTTTATTCTTTGACTGGCTTTAAATGTTGGAAGAGGTACAAAACCAACCAGTCAACCTGCCCCTCAAATAAAGCATTCTTCAGAACAAACAAGAGAACTCTTCCCCTAAAAGTGCCCTGTTTAGAGATATTCAGAACAGAAAACATAAAAACATTTGCTAGCAAACTTTTGAATGAATAGTGAGCTAAATGCTCTCCACTCTAGACCTTAGAGGTGGGATTAAGATGGACACAGAAAGTATGCAAAAACAACTGCATCCTACCAAATACAAAAAAAACCTAAAGAAAAATTTAAAATTATTCTATTGTAATTAATGCAGCTGAATTTTTTGGTGTTAGTTTGGGCTTTTATTTTACCTTTCCACCCCAAATATGTAGCTACATAGCAGTTCCTCAAGTAAAAATCCCTTTCCTACTAAAATTCAGAACAGATATTCCTTATGCATGTCGTTGCTTTGCAAAAGTTCATTTGTTTAGGCAAAGCCAAACAAAACAGTAGAGCTTTTACAAGAAAGGTATCACAGTCAACTGTGAATAGAGCCAAAGAGTATCTGCTGCAATAATTTTTTTAGTAGAAGTAGCATAATTGTGCCATAAACTCCTGCCTGATACACGGTAACACATTACATCTGTTTTATGCTAATGTAGTTCCAAAGAAATCAATGATATTTATATTGGTATAAAGCAGTGGTGAGTCATATTCCCAATTAGCATCTTCAGTTTGAGAAGGAACATCTAGGATTTTTCTTTATTTCCCAAAATTTAGCAAATAATTTTTTTCACTGATTTCTAGGAAGCTGAAAGTTTAATTACACCTCTAGGGCTTCAGAGCACCCCTTGAAAAATCATCATAAGTTATTTCAGGCAGATTTAACTTTTAAATTGAATTATTGTGACTGCATAGATATTTTGTTTCATTAATACGTTCATAACAAGAGGCACTGATCTCTGACAGATTTTTTTTTTAACTATGTGTGTGATCTATAGGAATCATGCCTATAATGTAGCATATCTGCTCATAAAAGGCTTATCGACTATCCTAACATAACTACCCTGACATATGGATGCTGCCATCAATTAAATATATTATGTTTTTATTTTGATGGTTGAGTTCAACCCCCCTTAGTCGAAATCATGTGTGAAGCCCCTGACAGTTTTAAATACATCACACGTGACTTCTAGAGACTAAGCCATATGAGGAGCTGCTTAGGGAGCTGGGGTTGTTTAGCCTGGAGAAAAGGAGGCTCAGGGGTGACCTTACCACTCTCTACAACTGCCTGAAAGGAGGGTGTGGCCAGATGGAAGTCAGCCTCTTCACCCAGGCAACCAGTGACAGAACAAGACAAAATGGCCTCAAGCTGGGCCAGGGGATGTTCAGGTTGGACATTAGGAAGAATTTCTTCATGGAAAAGGTTGTTAAGCATTGAAACAGACTGTCCAGGGAGATGGTGGAGCCACCATCTCTGGAAGTGTTCAAGAAATGACGACATGGCATTGAATGCCATGCTTTGTTGACCAGGTGGTGATCGCTCAAGGGTTGGACTCAGTGATTTGGAGGTGTTTTCCTACCTAAATGATTTTGTGATTCTGTGATTTTGAACCACTTAAAGTGAAAAAATTGCAGATATTTAATTTCTTACAATTTTGTCTAATTTTAGTGGATTTTTTCCTTTTTTTTTTTTTTGGTGAAAGAGATTTTTTTAAAGGCAGTGATCTGAGTTTATGATGCGTAAGTATTCAAAGGCTTACCAGAATAATCTGATGCATTAGGCACACAGGAATTTAAACAGATAATCTGAGGTAAAATTTGCTAGGATAGTTTTAAAGAGTTAGTTGACTGAATTTAAATTGATCAGAAATAACCAGAGACCTTGACTCAGCAGGCAGTCAATTCTCAAAGATCTAATGGGAGAGGGCTCTTCATGTACAAGGTGAAATGTCACACACACGACTTCAGCTTTTTGGTTTTTCCAACTAACATCCTGGATCAAGAAGCCCAAGGTCAAAACTGTATTTTTCAACTCCTTGCACCAGTGTTTGTATCCATTGCAAACTATATTTTGTTTGTAATGGGAAACCTGGCTATATAGCGTTACTATTTTTGTTTGATTATTTTTCAAAACATAAAATGAAAGACCAGGTGTATTGTTTGTCCCTGGTTCCTGGGATCAAGAGCTTTGTGTGCTGTTTTTTGTTGCTTCTGTTGTAGATGACAGTAAATTATATTTCCTGGATATTATTTCTCATTCTCAGTGGACTTTTTTACCCAACTGAATCAACTGCATTTTTTACTAAGTCTGAGATGAATACATACAAATCCCCCTTTCATTTAAGTAGAAATTCTAGTGCTTCAAATATATATATGTATATATATATATATATGTGTGTGTGTGTGTGTGTGTGTGTGTGTGGTTGTACAGTCTTTTGAGAAATTCTTTCCCAAGCAAACTATGCAAAACAAGAAGATAATGCTTGGACATCTGTTGTTTGTCCTGAGATGTTTTGATTCAGACCGTGTGTGTTTTGGAATTGGGTGTTGTGAGGCTCCAGCCTATCACCCCGGGGGGTGGTTGGTCACCTGACAGGTTCTTACCATATATAAAGGGGAATAGAATAATAAATGCGGCTGCTGCCGCTGCTGTGGCTTTAACTGGACTGGATGTGTGTCTTTCTTCATCAACTGCTCTATAGCAACATATATATACATATATATATAATAATATACAGAAGATGGCTGCTGAATTAATTCATCAAATGGTGAGTAACTTCTGAGAACAAGGATACAATTTTCTGGCATTCTGATATTAGTCATTCTTTGTACAGAGCGGGTAGCATTAAAAGCATCTTAAATAGTTCTCGGTTTGCTTTTGTGAAAAGATTTTGACAGT
Source organism: Climacteris rufus (assembly GCA_013398175.1). Lineage (NCBI taxonomy): Eukaryota > Metazoa > Chordata > Aves > Passeriformes > Climacteridae > Climacteris > Climacteris rufus. The sequence continues at coordinate 501,482 of VZRZ01002841.1, forward strand.
GTTAATTACTTCTGCTAACAGAAATTTCTGACACTTATATGACCTTCTGCTGCATATGACAAAGGCTGGCATGGCTGGTGTACTGATATATGCAAAGAAAATCCCAGGAAGGAAACAAAACTAAACAAATCTTATCCTTAGCATTGTTAACTACCAAGTAAGACATTTCCAATGACTTCACCAAAACATAGATTATACTTCTGGTGGGGGAAAGGGGATTTGTTTGAAGAAATGAATTCCTTTGGAATGTAACAATAACATGCTCTGATTCCAAGAGAGAACAGAAGCTCACTTGAGGCAGCCAGCCCAGCTTACTCTCTCATTCATGTGAAGGTGAAGGTGAATACACACATGGACGTCTCCTTTATGTAGCAGGTTTGTAAGAGAGTCACTGTTACACTGGTATTAAAAAATCCCCACCTTAACCTACAGTAACCCTGTTGGTATAAAAAGATGCAATGTTCAAATGGTTGGCACAAAATTGCCATTCTTAGAGTAAGACCCAGCAAAAATTTCTATACCAGCAGCAATGGAAAATCCTTTAGATAGGTTTGATAGGTATCTTTAATAATCTACCTTTTAGATAGGTAATTGCTTAAGACAAAAAAAGGCGAAAAAAAAAGGGAAAATAAAGATTAACTGAAATTCAAATAAACTGTGATGGCACAGAGACCTGCTGTTTCAACAAGTATTTATAGCTATTGTCCTTTGACCTTATTTTTTACAGTATCAAGCTGTTTTACCTATTTTATGTTTCTCATTCTCTCTTTCTTGCACTTCTTTTTTATTTCTTTAAATGTTCAGTTATAGTCAGATTTCAAACCCTTTGTTTAGCACTTGCCACCTACCGCTCTTTCCAAGTAGCCATTTTATCTTTAAATGGAAATAAAGTTATTCCAGCATCTTGGAGAAAAAGCACGGAATATTTTTGAGAATCATATTAAAAAGTACATAGGCTGTTAAGGATCTTTTTTCTAATACATTATGACAAGTACACTTCCAGCACAGGATAAGGAGATTTATTACCATTAAGAGGTATTTCAGTTCAGAGAGAGAACAAAATAATCCACCCCGAAGAGCTGTGTTCTGGGTGATTACATTTTGACCTCAATTCCTGCTATATTGCCTAGTGAATTTGTACATACAGTAATGTTTCCCCTGTAGGACCTAGTCCAACACCACCTAAAATCAGATTTTCTATTGACTTTTATGGTCATTTGCTTCTTAAAATCAGTTGTTGTTACTTCCATAAAAAAAATTTTCCATGTTCATTGTTCTGCCATAAGATATTTTAAAAAGCATATTGGAGAAATCCTGAAAAATGTTAAACTGCATGTTTAACCACAGAGACTCAATAATACTCATGGAAGAATGCAAATCCTTATAATCCATTGCTGTTCTACATTTTTTTCCTCGTTTTATTTTTACAGGATGCAAACTTCCTGTCACTAAGAAAGTCAGCTTTAGAAACAATATTTAAATTTTTGTGACTCCAGCCTTAGTCATATTGCCATCTGAAACTGTATAAAAATATTTGCTTTATTCAAAATGGAGGGGGAGGATTGCCCTGTTGTTACATGGTAAATGTAATAAATGGAAAAAATACAACAGCAAATTACGGTCAACAAACACTCAAAGCGAGCGGAGGGAATTTTTCTCCTATCAATGTAAAATGCAAAAAATAGTAAAGAAAGATTTTTGGAAACCCTCATTAGTTTTAGGCTAAACATCGCCACTCGCTTCCAAGTAATTCTTGTTATTTTGGCCAATGTTTTGTTGCTGACTTTGCCTCCCCTCCAGCACAGGGCACAGGGAGGGTGAGTCCTGAGCCACAGAGGCAGCCACAGGCTGCACAGAACCCCAAAAACTCAGAGCCCTTCCTGCTGGCTGCATCAGCTTCTGGCAACCTCCTGCTGTACGGATCCACTCATTCTCATGTATTAATACACACTTTTTCTGGGATGCTTTGCAAACCTTTAATTATTGCAGAATAATTTTGGACAATGCAAGATTTTTCACTTCAGAGTAGCAGTTTTATTATGTCAGAAACCAGTAAGCAGGTGAATTAAATATTCCTTTTTAAAACTTATTTTTAATGCTGAAAACTGTACATCTTGCAAGCATGAAGCAACCACACCAGAGGTTCTAAAGAACAGTTTCCTGAGGTGTGGACTAATGAGCAGCTGATGTCTTAATTTACACAAACAGATGAAAAATTACACCAAAACTTTCAGAAAAAATGAGAATTCCAGTGACACTGCTGCTACCTGCAGGAACAGCTTGTGTCAGCCCTTGAAAGTTCAGTTATTTGCCATTTATGAAAAACTTTGAAACTGCAGAGCATTTAATCATATAGGCACTAAAGCCTGTGTGTAGGTCTACAGGATTCACAGAGTCATGGAATTGTTAGGGTTGGAAGAGACCTCTGAAGATCATGTAGTCCAACCCCCGTTCACCAAATTTCAGATTCAGGAAGGCTCTGAAGTTCAGATAGAGTAGCTTTAATTGGAAACAACTAAAAGTTTTATTCAGGTACTGCTACTCAACTGTGAAAGACATCTTTCTGGAAAAATATCCTAAAGGGCAAGTAAAGCTCTGGCTGAGAAGGAGTGAGTCACTCTCCAGCTGCCACAGTAATGCAAGAATGTCCCTCTGCAAATCCTCAGTTACAGAGAGTCCTGGAATGGAAACCAAGAAGAAAGATGATTTTCCTTATCCTGATTTGGCAAAATCCACCTTTGAAGTGCAATCACTTTGAGCTTGTATACAACACTTTGAATTTGTATTTATGTGGTGAGCACCACTATGCTGACACTTGCATGCTGATTGGTGTTGCCCCAGTCGAGAGTGCATCTTTCTCAACTCACCTAAATGTTGACAACTGTATTGTCTCCAAAGAGGTTTTTTGGGGTTTGTTTGTTTTTGCTGGTTTTTTTTTTTTGTTCAGATACTAACTGGTCTCTGAAGTCAGTGGCAGCCCGCGATGCAGCATAACACAGGAAATGAATCTGAGGATCTATTATCTTATTGTTAAACTCAGTTAGCAGACACCATCTAACTTGTCCAGAAAGTTCTTAATAACACGCATTTATTACCCCCGGATGTAAAACACACACACAGGTGATCCTGTAACTCCCAGTATGTTTAAGATTCCAGGATGTGAGGACATCCCCCCATCTCTTGTTCTGGTTTGTCTCTGTGAAGCCCTGCACTGTCACTTAGGCTTAGTGAAGGATATTTTGGTGAAGGAGAATACTTGGTTTTAAAGGCATTCACTGCTGCTGCTGATCTCATATGTATTTCAACTCTGGATCAGTATTCTGAAGATATTTCCAATTGGGAAGCATTACTAAAACTGACTTTTTAAAGAAACACTAGTGGAAGTTTGTGAGTCACATATGTGAACTAAATCATATATTACCCACGTGAAGCACTGGGAATTGCCATCCTGTGTTCTGGCTCAGCAAAGACTTGCACACCTATGGTAAACAACTGGACTGGAACTCAAAAATGTACAAATTTATAGTCCTGTTGGCAAGCAGTCAAGAAGCTGGAATTATGACATAACATAGAGATTGATCATTCAAAGTAGGTCCATGAGCTTATGAGGAATGAGGACATTTGTGAACATGAGCATGTATGTTCACTGTAATCCAACACAGACTGACACTCTTCATTTCGGATGCATGAAACCAGGTGCTGTGAGAATCTCCTCTTCCAGTGAAAATGAGACCAGCTTTTCCAGGTATTCTTTTTTCTTGAAAAGGTTGTGGTGGCTGAGATTGGGCTGGAGGGGAACATGCAACTGAATATCAAACTGAATTGTAAAATCTGTACTGTTGATGTTCAGCTCCTACACCACCAGTTTTAAAAATAAGATATGCCCAAGAACAGCTAGAACTGAGGCCAGAGGGCACATACTGATCCTAAACCATGGGGCCAAACCCTTAGGGGTTACACAACAGGGAGACAAACCAGGTCTTGGAATGTTCAGAGGCCACACAGAATTCTTGAATGAGGTTAGGTAATCACCAAAAGATAAAGATGATGATGATGATGATGATACAAACATAGAACACACATCTTCCACAGTGCAGCCCAGGGGCCAAAAAATGAGCCTACAAGGACCACAGTGTTGTGAAATTGTGTTTACCACAACTCCCTCTCTATCCCAAAGCTATGGCAGCATGACTGCCATCTCAGCAGTGTAGCTGTAAATGATTACTTTAGGAGCCATCTTGGAGAAAGAGTTGAAGGAATCACTATTTTTTTTGTGCAACCAGAAGAAACCTCAAGTGAAGTGTAAAGTGCCCCCAGACTCCACAGTGGACAGCAATCTTTGTGAGTCTGCTAACCACTTTTTTCTCCTCAAGAAGACATTAAAACATTTCTCTGAAGGAAAAGCAGATTTGAGAAGCTGTAACAGTAGCTTCTACCTTACTATGAAGGGAAATCCTTAGAAAAAGTTGGGCTGAAGTCTCAGTACAGAAAATGCCCCTCCCCCAGTCTGGCCAGTCCTGTCATCACAAGTCCATAATTGCTGTAATTTGCAAGTTTGGTATGGAGGGGAACCAATGCAAAACACCATCCGGGGCTGTGTAGTTGCTGAGTGAGGAGAATCCATAGGTCCAAATTGCTGAAAAAGCAAAAACCGGTTTCCTTCTCATAAAAGACACTTTTTTTCTGAGGATTTTCAAGTAGGCTTGAAAATCTATTACTCAAAGGTTTGAAAACTTCATCAGGAAGTCATGACTAAATGTCTCTATTTGCATGAACACACACAATCAAAACTAAATTATTTAAAATTAATCTACAATTTTATACCACTTAAGTTAAAATTATTTATTTGAAAGCTTTGAACATGCACTAGATGACACATCCATCTTAAAAAAAAATCTGAAAGCTTCATTTTTAGTGGATTTTATGCACTTACCTCTTTTGAATTTAATAACTTCTTTCTTGATTACAAGCTTATCATAAAAGATAAAGCAACCAAGTAAGAGCATGATATATCTGCAGTTAGTGCAAACGGTAATTGTGTTCTCCTGGATAAGGATTTTCAAGAGACTCGTAACTTGCATGGTCGTGCCTTTTATTAGGGAAACTAGGTGAAAGCTCAATATTACCTTTTAAATTCTGTAGCTTATTCAGGAAATCCATCTCCATTTTAATTGCACTTTCCTCTGTAGGGTAACAAATGATTTTACAGCTCTTAGAAGTTGAAGGTATTTTAGAGTTTAATTTTCTTTAAAAACACAAACATGACAAATACCCCATCCTTCAAGACAGATGGATCTCCAAAATTCTGAAATCAACTGTGAACGAGGTCTAAATATTTAATCTTTTTTCATGAAAGCTATTAAGACTGAAGGTTATTGTAAGGCTATTTATGCTAGTCTAAGTGCCAGTGAACAGGAAATATAGGGTCATTTACATTTTATAACTCACTTTGTTAACATCAGGAAGACAGGATGCAGCCACTGTACGTCCCCAATTTTCAAGTGAAAAGGTGATGAAGGGAGTGCTGTCCTTGAAATAAATATATAAAGTCCTTTCCTTAATCTTGAAGGAAGAAAGCTTATTCACAATATGAATACAGATTTTAGCCCTTACAGGTTAAAAATGGTTTTGATTTTCCAGAACAGCAAAACCAAACATAAGTATTTACTTATGACATTGCTACAATTGCTTCCCACAACTGTGAATTGTTGCAAAATACTGAGAAAATAGCTCATTTTGGGATAAACACAGCACTAAGGCTTACTGCAATAACAAATGTATTAGCAATTTACCCAGATTATTCAATATGAATAGTTTCTTCAAGAACTTGTACAGCTTAGTAAAATAGAAATGTTTAACAGAAAACAAGCATCCAGATCTCCTATGGCCTTATTATACTGTACATGCATTTAATGAAGTCATGGAACTCTGCAGCCCTAACTCCCCTCATGAGATCCATGTGTATTTCTATGCTTTGAATGAGCTCTCCACCATCCTTGCAGGAGTGGCTACTGCCATTGGAATTCATCTGGCATTGAGAGCTCTCATTTTTTGTGTCTCTGGAACAGAAAAAAAATGGAAAACCATCTGCATTTTGACTTAGTGACTGATTTCTGAGAAAGACCACTGGGGTCCAGTAAGCTGAAACACACGTCTCTGAAGAGACTCAGCACTCAGTAGTCTGAGGGGAAGAAACCTCCCCACCAAACCCAGGCAGCAAATGCTGACTTGCAGAGCTGTCTCCTGCCCTGCAGCTGCAATACCATGGGGTGAGTGTGACAGCATTTAACAACTCCTTTGCAAAATACAGTAATTGCACAACATAGCAAGTGGAAAAGAATCAGGCTCTGGCGGCCCATCCTTGCTTATGTTTCATGGAGGGGTGGGAGATCAGCCAGTAATTACATATCTAATAATTACTTAATCCAGCCATAAGCATGACACGGTCAGCTGAATAATATCAAGTCACACATAATTCACAAGCATTGCTAAACAAATAAAAATGCCCTCTGTCAATGGAAAATACTTCATCACCTGGTTAAGAAGAAAAGACTAATTACGGGTAGACATGGCCTTGCTACAATTCTTAGAGATGTTATTCAGGTTTTGCTTTGAATTAGCTCACTTCTATCTGACTCTGACAAAAAATATAAGCTGTATTTGTTGAGAGAAATTAAAACACCCTGTTAGATACTCCAGAAGCATGGCTAGAAAAACTTGTGCTCAGACATCAATGTATTTTTTCTCTCAAACTCTTTCAGCACAGAATACTGAAAAACTCTGAACAGTTATACAGTAGCACTTCAAAGACAACACAGATCTGGATAATATTGTTTTGGTTTTTTTTCTTTTGCCCTAAGCAAAAGATTCAAAGTGTTTATAAAGTAGAAACCAACAGATTTTGACTCAAATATTTTCAACAGTGTTGTAATGGATGTAACTAAAATGGATGCACACACCTCATATCCTGACTAAATTGCTATGTTAACACAACTGTCATCTATAATATCAGCAACTGACAGCTCTTTTTCAATCGTTAGCATCTTAAACATGCAGCAGTTGTAAGTGAATTCTTCAAAACTAAAACACACACCTTGCTGTTCTGAACCTAATATATGTAATACACCACAACTGCCAACATTTTCAGTTCTTGAATCTGAGCACACACTGTGCACGCCAGCAGTACTAATAATTCCACTTCTCCAACAGAAAATGCTGATGTCAGTTAAAAGCCCTTTTATTAAGAACAATCCAAACCAGAAATTCTAATACTTTACAGTAACAATTTCAATGCATAATTTAAGAAAATTACTTACTTTTCCAATCTTTTCCCCCATACATTCCTTCTTCTGTGTACATACTTTACATAGCAGCATAATTATAATTTCCCATTGGGATTACAGTACAAATAGTTTGAACCACATATAGTGAAATTTCTTTGGTTCAAAGTGATGAACTCCTTCCTCAAAGGCTTCATAAATTTCTTCCGTACTACATAAGCTGCTGCCACAGATCTGTGAATCAGAAGTGCTTTCTTTAAATTTCAGCCTCCAATTGAATAGGCTGTTCAATTTCAACATGAGAAACCAACTGACAACCACTAACAATCAAGAAGCTGCACTATATTCTCTAAGCATTTCACATAGTAGGCATGTAGTTCATTTTCTTCTGGCTGGGGAGAAGCTGAAAGGAATAAAAAACAAGATTTGATTTTCATAATATAATACTGATTCTAATATAAAACTACTTTTCCAAAGATTGCATCAAATGCCTTGCTAGAATTCAAGCTGGTTTATGACCTTAACCTCTGTATTTATGAGTAGCAAATTGAATACTGATACTTTATGTTGAAAAGTCTGTTTTGGTTTTCCCCTTGGGTAGGACAAAGCAAGAAATGTAAAATAACAATAGCCATGTCGAAAAAAATCCCCCATGTGCATTCAGAAGAACAATCTACAATTTTAGCCCAATTACCACTTTTAAGTGATCAAAGCTTTACTAGCATAGACTAATTGAGAATGCAGGAATATATTAATGACAATACTGATGACATATTGCATTACTTTAAACTATAAAAATTGCAGTTGCATAAAATCTTTTATACACCATATTTTGATATGCAAATGTTTACTGAAATAAAAATCAATAGTTCACTCTAGGACTTTATGTTCTAAAGCAGTACACAAATGAATGGGGATCAATGTGATGAGGTGCTAGTCTGTAAAAGGTATATATTTCTATCTTGTTGATTCAACACTATTTTGAAAAGTCTCTGATCAGTGGCAATTAGCTATGAAGAACAATACAAACATATCTATTTATTAATATATTATCAGTACACAAAATGTTGTATTGTTATGTTTAATGACTGACTTAGTAAAGGCTGCCTTTGAAACAACAGTACATTCAAAAATCAATGGATTTGGATGACAGTACAGGAAGAATTATCATGAGATGTTCTACCAAAAATACATTTCCTTCTTATTAGGATACTGACAATAGCCAATGTAGACAGAAAGTTTGTGGCAAGTGTGCTGTGCAAATACTATGGAAACCTGGAATTGTAAGCCTCTCTATCAACAAACCTATCTGAGTATATCTATAGAACACTTAAAATTAGTAGAAAAGCTCATTAGCTTAAAATGAGACACCATCATGTTCTTTCAAGATCCAAGTCTTGATGTGACTAAAACCCAATAAACCCATTATCAGCTACTGAACCTCCAGCTACAGACCAGTGTTTGAACAACTTCGAGAATGAATGTTCTTCAGCTGAACCTATTGTATTGAAGCTATTCAAACAATAGTTATGTTCAGTTACTTGAGCCAAAATCTCAAGCTTTCAGAATGTCAGGCAACCCATGGAACAATATTTTAATACTGGAACAATGCTCTGTTCTGATCCCTTCTCTATGTGGCTCAATACTGTGAGGCTAAGCACAGTTAAGCAGTCAATGCTAAAAGAACAATTTTTCTTAGAATTAATTTTAAGAATTAAAGATTCACAGGCCTGTACTGTGAAAAGAATTTTGTTGCAACCATGATAAGGCCTACACTTCGAAACTAACTTTGGCAATTACTCAAGGACTTTAACTAAGGCATTTTTCTTTATCTGTATTTCTAAGATGCCTAACCATAAACCATATTGCTACTTGTGATTTTAGAGACAGAAGTATTGTGGTGGTTTGATAAGTTTGGGAGGTCTAGCTTTTTGGGTGTGGTAGGGGCCAAAAGATGTCTCCTGTAAGGAGCTTCCAGAAGCTCCCACAGCTGTCCGGTCAGGGCCTATCTCTGATGGCTCCTGGGAGATTGATGTGCTGTTTTCCACAGTTGGGCCAATTAGGAAGGACAGAAACGCCTCTGCGACAGTATATTTAAGAAGCAATCTCTGTAGTACGCATGCGCGCGCCATGTAGCCCTGTAGTCATGTAGGTAGTAGGTTAGGCAGAGGAGAAGGAGTATAGCAAACAACAGAGAAGAAAACTGAAATATCAAATATGAAAGCCAGCAAACTCTCTCTGTCTGCCAAAGAAGAGAAGCAATGGAGGAGGAGGTTCCTGCATCATCAGAACTGATCTCCAAAGCTTGTGGTGAGAAACTTTAATCAAACTTGGAGCGGAGACGGTGCAGAAGGGAGTGAACTCCCACAA